>LQNS02278142.1:1414068-1426447 GCA_001587735.2 Parhyale hawaiensis | reverse complement strand
TGCTGGTCGGAAGCTTTAGAAGTGGTGCCCACAGCAGCAGCAGGCACACCACCGTTACCGTTGACCAAGAAGGCCGTTGGTATCCAGACATTGATGAGCGGCGGGGGTAAGGGGACGGGGGCGCAGACGTCGGTGCTGCAGAGCGAGACGGTGTCCACTGTGTCCGTCTCATCAGAGGAGTGCTGCTGGGGGGCCGAGTGCTGCAGACGCTGCAGGTGAACCTCCAGGGAACTGTCCTCTGGTAGGGGACCGCGCAGAGACACCAGCTCCCTCCGTAGCGATGTGATCTGCCATGAATTAACCCATTAACGCTGAAAATAAATAGTAAATTCTTGTGGGAATAACATTGAAAACTGACCTGCACACATGCAACGGCCTGGGTCATAATGGGTTGCCATAGACCGGGGCGAGGCTGCACCAAAACGCTACAGTGCCGGCAAAAAATTTTTACACTTCAATGGCAAGAGAAACTTTACACGAAGAATGTATTTCGTTTGCCCTACCCGACATAGTAAAGCGAGAAGGTGTTGGTGATGATGAATTCCCTCCGCCCACTCCTAACAAACATCCATAATCCAGCCAACCCTCAGCGAATGTTATGTGCTGGTGCAGTGAAGTTGATAGTAGATCGCTCTTGTCGACGGGTTATTTTTACTTTTTTATAAGTTTCACGTCATAGAACTTTACACCTACTGCACACAATGAGTCAAAAAGTGCTTCAAATGAAGGAGTTAACCCTTGCGTTAACTCTGCTAGAAAAGGGGACCCGTAACCAAAGATCTGGGGATGTGAAGAGAGACAATCTATCAGCTGAAGCGGTCGGGGACAAAATAACCAATAGAGATGGTACCAGAGAAGTCAGGCTCTGGCACACCTAAAAAAAACTACACTGAGAACAAATAAGCTTCTGAAGCGTGAGGCTATCCCAAATCATGCTTCAACTGTCACTGAACTCAATAACAAACACCCTGAGCTCCTCCAGAACGTAGCAACAAGAACAATTCACGATCACTTGTAGAAGGACCAGGGTCTTCCAAGTCGGCGTGCCAGATAGAAACCCATGCTCTTCGCGTTTCAGTCTCACTTTTCTAGCATAGTTAACGCAAGGGTATACCCCATTTGAAACATTTTTTTGACCCATTGAATGCGGTAGATGTCAAGTTATATGACTTCAAACATAAAAAAAATAAAAATAACACGTCGGCAAGAACGACCCACTATCAACCTCACTGCAGCAGCACACAACCTTCGCTGAGAGTAGGCTGGGTGATGGACGTTTGCTATGAGAGGGCGGAGGGAATGCATCATCACTAACATCTTCTCGCTTTATTATGTCGGGTAGGGCAAACGATATACCGTACTAACTCACATTTCGCGTGTCTTGCCATTGAAGTGTAAAGATTTTTTTTCCGGCACTGTATTTAACATCGTAAAGACGCACTAAACCGTCCGATTTTCTGAGGAACAGCAGCCTTTAGGAAGGACCGTAGTCCTTACAGGGTAAACTTTTTCTCTCATAATGCTGCCTAGATACATTTCAGACAGAACTGCTCACAAGAGAAGGCAGATTAATTTACTAAAAAACGGGTTAATATGAACTTTCTCCGTGTAACGGCCCGGTTTTGGAGGTATTACAACTAGCGGTCCTGATTTTTTTTTTTTTTTTTTTTTCGTAGAGCTCTACGGCTGGCAACCCTGCGACCCCAACAGTCGCTCGGACAAACTGTGCTCGACTGTAGCCAAAATCCTTTATATCTTAGTGGGCATTTAACCGCAGCACGAACTAGTGCACATGGGTTTCCTAGTTAGGGAGTGATGTCAGCTAGGCCGTACGGCCTAAGTCATTTATGGTTATAGATATAAGAAAGTTGAATCAGCACCAAGCTGTTCTAAGAAAAAAAAAAAAAGGTATACAGTTAAGCAAGATAAACACGGACGGATGATGGAACATACAGTAGGATGTCAATAGAAACGTGGAATCCATGCACGATGGTGTTCACACACAGGATCAACGCGCATGGGAACAGCAAGTCTGTAAAAAAGACGAAGAACAGAAGAAAGTAATATCAGTAAAATTATGAAATCGGAAGGAAGCAAAGTGGGTACAAAAAACAGACGTCCCGAAGGCCTAGCTAACTGCCAAGGTAACCTACACGAACCCCCTTGGGGCGCTGCTCCCCATAACATAGGATGGGAAAACCTAAACTAACCTAACCCTATAGCCTATCCTATGCCCGCTGTGGGGCTCCCCACAACATAGGATAGACTAACCTAACCCCACGGCCCATCCTAATAATAATAGTTATATTTAATCAATATCAGCAAAAAGCAAGGTGGACTTTCTAGGAAACATTTAGACAAGAAATACCACAGATAAAATACGATGGGGTCGAATGTTTAAGTTATTCCGTTTCATTCATTAATTTTTTTTAGCTGTGGTACGAAAAGTTGGATTTTTTGCGAAAAAAGGTACTGCTGTCATACATTATATAGGTCAACAACCTCACTGTACAACATGGCTACATAGGTTCTTTCTTCCGATGGAATACGGCACACGAGAACAATGTACTTTTGCAGCGTAACAACACAGCCTTGGTATTGGTTGAATCTACATGCAAGAGGGCAATGTTCATACATAATAGTGGGTTGAAACATCAATATGGTAATCATACTCTAAGGTACACCATCAAAGTACGGTAGTGCCATCACTTAATGCCAGGTTATGCACGCTATCACGTTTTGTGCGAAAACTTAAGAGAGTAACTAAACAAAAATGCTATATACCAAGGAATTTTCTGAAACGTTGTAGGGAATAATGAAAACAACAAGATATCTAGTAGTGGCAACGACTCAGCGATTTATATTCCTGTGGGTTGGGAGATCACACTACGACAAACGCAATACTCGAGCGTGTCGTAAGAGGCGCCTAACAGACAACCTGCCCCGGGAATTATTTGGAACTGTAAGTTTATATCTGCTAGCTTCACCTGCAAAGGGCTAGAACACTTGTTACGTGTGATGGTCACTTTCCCTAGAGAATTTTAAGCTAACAACCTACTGGGAGCAAATCACTGCCTGCATTTGACAGAAACAAACTCAGCGGCGCCAGACTAGTAGCACTGATTGCTATCAACGGGGTGCTACGAACTTTACTCATGGCCTCCCTTTTGGTCCCTTCACGACTTCAGATCCGACTGAGGCGCGGTGCCGCTGTTTAAAGTAGGGGTAATGTAGACAGAGGCCTGAACTCTCGGCTGTAAGATCGAAAAGCCTCACCTCATTTCCTCTGTGCCAGTGATTCTCTAACTTCGATTTTCAACGCACCCCCAGTGAAAAGGACTAGAAACACACGGACTCCCTACCATTAAAATGGCGCTAAAGTCTTCGATTATGCACCCAATGACCACAGTCTATATCTGTAGATATTTATAACGTGAAGCGCAATATCATTTAGTTAGTTTAGTGGAGTCGAAACTTAACACCATACGCCAAAAATATAAGTACTCACGGGGTATCCTTGCTATCTAATGAAGTGAATTTTTACAAATAACTCTCATGAATCTATGTTAGACCTTACCCAAATGAGTGTTTACATAGTACTAAAGTAATCTTAAGCTGCAATCATCGTTATTCAGAAAACTTCAACGTTTACGAAGATGAAAGAAGTGGCATTAAGGAGTAACCGTATCATAAACTTTATAAATCTGAAAATAATTTGATCTATACAATATATTGTTTTCTCTTTATAATCTTAATTAAATACGTTATTGATCAATATCATCAATGCGATAACAACCATACACTATTCTTATAGAAGCTTCAAACGTCATGAACCAGTCGGTGGGTCCGTGCGTGAAAACCAACGGGGGTCCGTAGGTTTATATGCACCTCCAATGGGGAACACTGCTCTATGCAGTCACAGAGGGTGGAGCTCAAGCCCCACTTCTGAGAGGTCAACAAACAACAATCCAACGATTCATTGAAAATTCATGGCCAGTGGAACTCACCAGCATAAGTAAATCAAATCTTTGCGTCGTCACTCAAATTTGCGGTATTTTTGTTCTGAATTTTCATAAATGTTAATCATATATTAATTAGCTGAAAACTGCGAAACAACAATATCTACCAACATTGTGCTACTTCATCAGTTTCTACCGACTTACACCTGAATGCCCACTATAGTCAAACCAGCGTAAGGAGTCCGATGGGTGTGGCTAAGAACGCAAAGCAACTTGGCCAAATCTCACTTAAGCGCGCGGTATAACTTGTCTCAATCGATAATATTGTATTTATATTCGAATACTCAAGATGCATTAGTCAATAGATTAGATTTGGCACTACTGCGTTCAATTCAGCCCCGCCCCTAAAGGACTGCTTAGGCTGGTTTGACCAGAGTGTTAATCAAGAATCTAACGGTAAATCTTTTCCATTGTGTTAAAGTAACTTTAAGAATGTTACGTATAAGAATGAATACCTCAAGGAGGGTGCTGCGCCCCCAGTTTTGTTCGGCACTGCATCCATATGAGAATAAACACGGCCTACGTAGCTATATCCATCGATAACTTCATTTTAGTAGCTAAAATATGTACAAGTTGCACAGCAAGATCATCCCCATATTCGCATTGGTCACTGTCACAGCTAACCGCAGCGTTGACATGTACCGTATGCGGTATACTACAAGTCAGAGCGAGGATCAACACTACGCAGCGCTCACGGAGACATTAAGACTCAGTCACCTATATTGCTACGGTAAAGGTTGCAGTTATTGCAAACGCCTTCCGCCTGTAACGCCATAGCCCCGACAATCTGTGGTCAATTGCAGCCGTGCACTTTTCAAGGGACAGCGGGAACCTGCTGCATCTGCAGTATGAAATAGTGCATGAGAATATCCCAGTTAGGTGTGCCGTAAAACTGATATTATAATTAGCTTAATCTTTACAATAAACCTAACCTGTGTATTAAAACAGCAAGTCATGGTATAGAACGACGAAAAATACATCAAAACGAAACTAAACACAGTTGGGTACTACGAGCAGGAACATGAAATTTTGAAAAGTAAGCAAGGAGAGCTGTGCCAAATGCATACCGTAACCTTAGCAGTCCGCCGGCGGCGCTACTTACCAGCACATAAAGAACATGAAGATGGGCGTAAATGAACCTGTTCTCTTTACTTGGTACCGCATAGTGACGTTGACCGTGCGGCGTGTACCCCATTATTGAATCCCATGTGCACTTGTTTGTGTTGCAGATAAATCTCTAGGGCGCAGAGAAATACACGGCTGTAGTCGACTTTCGACTGGCACAGCTATGGCGTCATTGGTAGAAGGCTCACAGGACAACTACGCCACCCCGAACCGCAAGGTCATTAAACTCCCAGTGCACTATGAGTGGCAGAACAGCTGACGCTGCAATACCGAGCACCAAAACTTACCTTCCTGGCTTGGAACAGAATGTCCGGTTACGTGACAGCGAGCGAGACAACACCTCGGACCACTGGAGATGGCTCCGTCCGAATGTTGCGCAGCGTCCATGCAAACATACTCTCTCTCGACCAAACGATTTACTACAGCGCTAATCATCAAGTCGGCGAGCTTAGCAAGTGCGACTAGCGGGCCAACTTCCGGATATCTCTCTAAATTTGGAAAGCATAAAAACTGAGAAGCTGTGCGCTTTTCAGCTGACAACTGACCGAGTAACGCATTAGAACGCTGAGCTCAGGGAACATGCTCATTTTACTGTCGTGTGAACCCTTTTTAAAAGGGTAAAACTAATCAACATGACCCTGTGGCCTACGGTCTATCCTACGCCCTCTTATGGCACTATACAAAGCCAATTTCAAAATCTTTACCTGTGCTTCTCGAATCCTGATAATTCTCTGAAGCCTTTCGCTGAACTCGAATAGTTCGCCGTGCATCTCTGCGACCTGCGCAAATACAAGCCATTAGGACACTAAAGGTATGTTCTTTTTCAATGCAAGAGCACTTTTCTGTTGGATCTTTGAGGCTGCAACTGAAGCAACGCAAATAAGCTACCATGTATACACCAGCCACCCTCCCTGAAAAAGAGCGTTTTGAAGCAATTAATTAATTCCAGCAACAGGTTGCTTGATCTTAATGGAACACTTCGACACCGGAGAATTTAGAGTGTTCGAGGACTGTACTGTGACCATAAACATCTAATGCCGTGGACATATAGGCATTTCCATTCTCAAATGGCTGCTCGGATGAGCAGCTCGCGAGCCGTGTTGATATATATTTAAAATCGGTAGCATAGATACCGTGGCATAAATGATGTCCGAGTCTCGCATCCTTGCATCAAGTGGTCTGTGTAAATGCCTAGTGTGTCCCCAGCATAAGGCTGTCGTCAAAATTACAATCATAAGACACTGGTAATCGACACATTTTATTACTGGGACCAAATCTACCATGCTGCAGATTTATCAATTCCACTTACAGACTTCAAAACTGAATACTGTTTTTAAGTTATATCTAATGCTGTTTTCAAGCAATAACAACTACAGTATTTCTCAAGTTCCAGCCGCGTTATTTCGGCCACAGCTCATTGGAATTATTTGGTGGCGTTTTACGTAGCACAATCAAGAAAATGAGAATGCCCAGTACCTAGAGAACTACTTAGGCTAGTTATTCTAAAATTTGCAACAAGTAAACATCGTTTGGCAGATAACAGGGAGTTATTTTTAACAAATCAGTCATAGCTACTAGCAATGACCATCCAAAGAGAGAACGAATGACAATATGACGTAAGGTCCAAGAGGCAAGTACCAAGCTAAAAAAAAAAGACTAAGAACAACTGCACGAATGTACTTAAATAGAAACACTCGAAGGTAAAGGGGATAAATGCCTCACTTGGATAAGCTTGCTTTCGTATGCAGCAGCCTCCTGGTGGTAGTCCCGGTACTTGGGAGGGGGAGGCAGCACGACTTTGGGCCGCAACTGAACACTCAGTAGCGTCCCATCCTCGCTACAGTTGGGCAAAAAGAGAGCGGGCTCAGCAGGAGCAGCTGCGGGCGACTTTCTGTCACTGTCTGCATTAGCTTCAGCGGAGCAAGATGAGCTGGCAGCTTTTGCAACACTGTTGGGGGTATCGCCGGACGCTGCTGTAGCGCTGCTGTCTGAAGCTGCATCAGCTTTATGCTTCAGCAGCTGCACCGCGCTGATATACTTGCCAAGCTGCTTCCGCAGCAGCTCATTCTCTCTGCAGGGCAACAGACAAAAGTCAAGAGGTTATCTCCGAGCTTCGTAAACTGTGTACGGCTCTCGCATCCGTTCCAACTCAGCACTTTCGCAAGAAATCTCTCAGTGAAATTATCTCCAATCGGTCTATATTTACCATGAACATACCAGTGCATGAGCACGTTGACATAGTTCAACAAAGTTAAATGTGAATCTTGTAAGCGACTCGCTAGTACCTGATATTACGATAGCAATTCAAAATCCAGCCCTACACTGAAAAAGGGACAAACATACGAGAAAATACCCACTTTCTGAGCGCCTCTTCCTTGGTTTGAGCTTCAGTGTTGCGTGCATCGCAGCGCTGCTTCTCCTCAGCCAGCTCCCGCCTCAGCTCCTCACACTCGGCCTCAGCAGCCTCAGCTCGCTCGTCTGCAGCCCTGCGACGCCTCTCGCTCGCCTCCCTGCAGCGGCTCAGGTCCAGCACGGCGGACCGAAGCTCTTCTATAAAGGTTCAAATTGTCTTTACTCTCATGCGTTCTGAACCGTATTCGTTCTTCAGCACACAGCGACTGTCATTACCTCAATTACTCTATTAGATACCCGGCAGACAAAATGATCTCGCCCTACCTTCTATCAGTCAGAATCGTAATACGTATACTGTTCAGATTTTACTGCTAGCAGCAATTAACTCACTTTCGAGTGATGAATAGGCACGACCCAGTCAAGAGCATGTAGAACAAATCATCAGGAAAGAATGAACATCTCAGTTGACATGTAGAATAAGTTATCGATGAGATTTCACAACCCAAGTTTTGGATTGGTTGAGCAATGTTTAGTTCTACGCTCTAGGGCCGGGTCGCACTCCGCAACATAAGGCTCAAAGCACTTTGCGAATGATGTGCGCTATTCCAAGCAGAGCGCTCTTCTTGAGGGTTCCTGGCCGCACTTCAGCTTTCGCAGGGCAGTCTTGAGGTTTTTGGACATTGCCTTGAGAGCGCCGATGACCACTGGAACGACGTCCACCATCATCTGCCAGAGTCGTTGAAGTTCGATGGCAAGGTCACGGTACTTTTCCTTCTTCTCTGTTTCCTTGTCGATGATTCTTGAGTCGAAGGGGATTGAGACGTAGATCAGTTTGGCAGACTTCTGCTTTTCTTTGACGACAATGCCCGGTCGGTTAGCGTGGATTTCTTGGTCTGTTTCAAGCCTTTTGTCCGGTGTTCCCGCCGTATTAGAAACGAAGACTATATAACAGCAATCCAATTTTGTATGAAATAGTTTAGAATTTGAGTCGAACTCAGATGAGTTCTGGAGAACACATTTTGGCAAGGTCCACCATGTCTGGCAGGAAACAAGGCACGAGCATATTCAACTCCACACGGCTCGGCCGAACGAAATTGCTCAGCCGTGCGGAGCAGGGAAGGAGACGAAAAACGAAAAGAGAAGAAGACAGAAAAAAGCGAACACTCGTGCGGGGGTCCCTTCCGTGGCCTCCCACACGGGAGCAGATAGGAGTCCCATGGGATGGGTCGCTTACCACCATTCGGCGGCCCATCTCGCAGAAGAGAATCGAAAAATATAGAGAATCTACCTAACTTTAAAAACTAACCTTCTCAGCAGGAAGTGCGGCCAGCTGCTACATCCCCTGCGGAGAAGGTACTCGAGACCCTAGAGTGCGTGAGGCCCAAATATATTGTGGCAGGGATAGGGCCCGCCAGAATATGCCCCTGAGGGCAGACTAAGTTATAACCTGTGTTCGAAAGTTGTACGAAATCGTACTGCTCTTCCGCTCAACAAGGGCAGAATATTAGCAATGACTTGGGTTAGACCGCAGACAAGCTCGCATGTATTGGCCAGACAACGGATGCGCATGCTCCAGCCCGACAACTATCGCTACATAGCTACGGTACAACGATAAGAATCAGGATAGCTCATTTCGATGAAGTGAAGAGAACTCAGTTTCAATTTTAAAGAATGAATTTGTTCTGCGAATGTCCTACAACAATGCATTTCTCCAAAGCTATCTGCGACGCCTAGAACTTTCGAATCAGGCGCCACATCCGCACAAGTCAATATTCACGAATTGGTGCCGGCACTTAGGCCCTATGCATGTCCTACCTAGGCCTTCAGGTGTAACATGTGCGCCCTATAAGTTAGCTTAGGCAGCTATTCTGGTTGAACTCATTCACAAACTACACTTACCTATTCTCAGAGGTAGGCGCGCAAACCTTTTTTTTAGTTGCCGAACCTAAGAATAGCGAACCCGATTTTCAAAATTTCGGTGCGAACATTTATTCCAAACATTTGTCCGCGACCCTCGGAATCTTAAAAAAAATAGCAAAAGCGAACCTTAATTCCGATACCTTCCGAACATTTCCGGACCTCCATTTTACTCATTCCGAATCTCTGAAACTAAATTTAAAGCTTTCTGATTAAAAAAAAAGTGTTTCTAAGATATCTACATTATTTACAGAAAAAATTATCACTAGAAAAACTATTAATGCAAGACAGCAGCCACCGGCGCATGTGCTCTGGCTGCGCGTCACAAACAAGTGTTCTGATTGGCTGGCAGACTGCTGCGGTCACAACATGAGTCTGTGTGGTACTAATGAAGCAAAGAGTTAAACACCACGAGTATCTTTCCAAGTTCAAAGAAGGGCGGTCAAGGCAGCACTTATAGTTTTTGTTTGGCATTACTATACACACAGTCACACAGGCTTGCATATCGAGCACATTTCGATCAGTGGTCATTTGAGATGCACACGCTAACACAGTTACACGCCCATACTGAAATAGAAGTAGAGAGGAGCGATAAAGTACAACAAAATGCTAATGGTCATAGGCGTCTCTAGCTGTTAGGCCCCGTTCGCACATGTACCACACCACAACACGTGTTGAAAGCTCGTCCACACAAGTATCACACTACACAAAACGCTAGTCGCCCACTGCTACTGCTTCCTCCTTAAATCCAGCTTTACATCTGTATTTCTTTTGTTCATACGCTCACAGAAGAATTCAATGTCATTTGAATGAACTCAGGTTTGTCATATTACTTACAAACAACACTGCTAACTACGTGTCCGATACAGTTGAATAAAAACGCAGTGCTGCGCATCTTTATTAAAAAAAACAGCCAGGTCCAGTGAGGAGTTGTCAAATGCCTCCATTCAGCACTCAAAATACGTTGTTAATATTAAATATTCAATAGCAACAATACAAATTGTTAATCAGTTTTATTAATGTATAGGAAACTAGAGTACTATGAGAGCGCATACCTCCGGAAAGCGAGATAACGGTAGCAAAAAATTCAAATTGGCTCTGAAACCATATTTTTCTTTGTATAAATTCCAAAATCTAATCATTTGTGTCTTTAGACAGTAATAACAGCTGGTGCAATTTTCTTGAAGATCCGTTCATAACTTTTTGAGTTATACTGCTAACAAACGTTATGACAAACATGAGTCAAACATACAAACGAACAAACCGATCTGCACCAAAATTTAATCATTTATGTCTTTCAACATTACTAACAACCCCTATGAATTTCATAAAAATCCATTCATTATTTTTAGAGTTATTGTGCTAACAAGCGTAAAATTAAAAATAGTGACAAACAAACGAACGAACAAATGGATCATTAGCTACCAAAATTTGGTCATTTACTCTTTGTTATATACCTGACAACTCATGTCAATTTCATAAAAATCCATTCATAACTTTTTGAGTTATGAGAAACATCTGGCAAACAAACAAACGGATGGACGGATCTTCACCATAAGTTAATCAACTGTTTCTCCTAACATACCTAACAATCCCTGTAAATTTCGTCCAAATCGGTTCAGAACTTTTTGAGTTATCTTGGTGACAGACAGACAAACACGACGAAAACATAACCTCCTTGGCGGAGGTAAATATAACACGGAGTATGAGCTCTGTCAGAGTCTGTCTTGTTGCACAGTGTTGAGCCTTGTTGCAGCGTGTGTCGCGTCTGGTTTACAAGCAAACGTGTTGAGCCGTGTTGCGTGGTGTGGTGTGGGGCATGTACGAACGGCCCCGTAACACGCGGTAGGAATAGCAGAGCGCGAGGCACGGATACAAACGCTCGTGTTGCATTGCGTCGTGTGGTACATGTGCGGACGGGGCCTTACAGATATATAGGCGTCACCAACCACGTCTGTATACAGCGGAAAAGTTGAAAACCAATGTTTGGTCGTCTTCATTTTTTCCAATTTTCCCGGGATTCGGAGGTTCGGATTCGCGAAAAAAAGACGTTCCGAACCCGGAAGTCTGCATCTTCTTTGACGTCGGTCTGAATCCGAACCTCCGAACCCAAATCCGGGATTTGGCCGGTCCGAAGAAATCCGCGGATAAAGGTCCGTAAACATTTGTGCGCAACGCCCACCTCTGCCTATTAAGCTAACACACACTCTGAGGTCGGTCTCATACAGACACAAACGAACCGTATCAGACGTACCTAGCGCCATGCGACTCAAGTCCAACATTTCTGTAAAGACGTGGACGCTGCTCTCGACTTAGAAGGTATTTGTGAAGTGCCAGCGCCACTACTCTAGATGCCCTTACCTGCATGATAATAAGAGATTGAGCCTCGGTCTAAATATTAGCTACTGGAGGCAAAGTGTCATTTAAAGACAGCTACGAGCGAGGGAACTGAAATGTAACTGACAAGAATTATTGATGTTAGTCTTTTTTTGATGCATTGTCAAGAATTCAGGCATCTAATTAACAGAGTCTGCAGTACTGCTTGCCAGTCAACAACAGAGAAGCTGGTGCTCACATTTTCTCACCTCCAGGCCACTTGACATCGTTAGAACTTAGCCCAGGGGTTCCTACTGCCCTTTACCATCTAATCACCTATACCCTTTTCCAGATCGTCCATCAGGCCGCCGTACGGCACGTCAGCCAGTCAGTGCCACGCCCGGCTGAACGGCGGTCCACCAGGCCAGCGCAGCTTCCAGCCATGCAGCCACCCCGCCAGTCAGCCGGCTGGCGGTTACCTCGGGGGTTGAACTGGCCCAGCTTACCATACCCACTCAAGGAGGTTTTAACCCTTTATGACCTGAATTATGATGCATATGGATAAAAAAATATTTATTGTCATTTTTAGTTAGTTTAGGGGGTAATGATACTACAGTTATCTTCAAATGGAAAAAAAGTACATTATATAA
>LQNS02278142.1:1391030-1402511 GCA_001587735.2 Parhyale hawaiensis | reverse complement strand
TACTCCTTTCGGCTCTTGAGGAGATTTATTTGCAGCACGAAACAGTGCACGTGGGTTTCCTAGTAGGGATGTGCGGGCATGGCGAGCCAACCTTTATTCTCCTTCTATAAGAGAAAGAACCCATGTGGTGAGTAACAAGGCTGAATTAGTTATAGACAGCAGGTAGTTTAAGACTCCATTTCCGAATGAAGACGATGTCATAGAGGAAGAAAGAAGGGACACATAGTACGACGATCAACACGGGGAACCCTTGCACGAGGGTGTTCCCACACAGGGTCAACGCGCAAGGGAACAGCAAGTCGGGAAACAAGAGAAAGAACAGACTGACGTTCCGAAAGCCTAGCTGATGGCTAAGGTAACCTAGATAGCTAACCTAAATCAGAGAGTAGACCATATAAGCGTTAACGTCCGTCAAGTTAGGCCCACCAAATAGTGCTATTGCTACCAGAAACCGAAGGTTTACTTTAGCCCAACAGCGGTAACTTTTTATTCCTCAGCAAACTCTACGGATATCTGCCACAGGATTTCAATATTAACAGGTCACGGCATCTGAATTCCAGATGTGGCAAACACTGAGCGTGCCGGAAAATTTGGCAGAACTGCTCGAGTTGTGTGGTAACAGCAACAACGGAAATGGCATCAGCTGGTATAAATAATTCAACTTGATGTATGTGACCAACACTGAGAGAGTTGGAAATTTCCGAGACTCGCAGAGGCAGAACAGAACCCCGGGCCACCATGACTTACATCTGAGGGACTCCTGCTGCAGTCCTCAGAAGTGAGGCGCGTAGGGACGGCAGAAAGTGCTCCAGACACCACTGTCAGGGGACCCGTGGCTTCCATATCACTGCACGAATAAGAATATATACAGCTCGCTCTTTCTATTACTAGCCAATAAAAACTGCATTAATATTGCTCTACTAGTACCCCTACCGGCTTTCCTTACTATAAACAAAAAAAAAAACAGCAAATTATCACTTCATTACAGCTCTGTTCTACAGATAAGAACCAGCGAAAGCTGTATAAACAATTTAACATTAACTTATAAGCTAAAAGTTTCAATTTTGTGTAGAAGATATATTGTACCAGGCTAGATCTTGGAATATCTCAAAGATTATTGCGGTTAAATTTAATATAGCGAAGCATTACCATTTTTCCCGTCGCGCTGCCAAAAAGTAACCCATTCTGTATTGAACATAATGCAACATGCCAACCCTACATGACCAACGGAAATAGCTAGTAATAAATTGAAATATTAGGTATCAGGCTAGGTTACCAAGTGCGTGTCATACCTTCAAGTGCCTACGGACATTCCTAGATAAAAGTCATAGCTGACCGCCACACCAATAAATTGAACTATCATTAGCTAGGTTACCACGTACACGGAGAAGCCACTCTCAACTGAGAGGTTGGACAAGCTTGATTTGTACGACCCCAAGTCCAGATCGCTGTTGCTGCCCTCGCTCCGCCCACCTCCACAGCAGTTGTCGTACGCGCTGCTGCTGATTTTCCGGACAGCAGAGCGCGAATCGCCACCAGGGACGCTGGGCACTCCGACAGCTGAGGACACAGCGCTCGCGGCGTGCGAGGCTGAGGATGCCAGCGTGGATGGAACACAAGCAGAAGATGATGTGGCCAGAGCAACAGGCGCTACAGCAGAAGTGGTCACCGTAATGCCCGAAGTCACTGGCATTGATGGAAGAGAGGACGTTTTCACATTCAACTTCTTGGCGTTATCAGGTGCTGAATTCGTGGGTTCAGAATTGGTCGATTCAGTTCTAAGTTTACCGCATGCACTAGCCAGTATAGGGCGAGATTTTAGCAGTGCTTCCTTTTGTAATGATGTATCTACCTCAGGACGGTTCGTTAAAGGCTTTTGAATATTATCATCTCCAGCTGTGCAGGATGGATTTTGATAAGCCGGAGGACCAGGCTGGTTACGACATGACGCTTTCTGCTGACTTGCTAGCGTGTTTTTAGAAGCAAAGTTATCCGACTTCACTCCATGAGAAGATCCTATTGTTACAGGAGGAAAGGATTGATCAATCGCAGGAGCTACACTAGTAGAAGAACTATTTGGAAGCACAAAATCACTTGAAGCAGTTGCAGCACTAACGCTAGTTAGAATGGCACTAGACACACCAGCAGGCAAAAGTTGAGAACTAGCGCTTCCCTGCACAGAAGTGCAAGCACTGCTGGGTGTTGAGGAACCTACAGAAGCGGACGGATTCGGAAAGTAAGCATTGAGCAGCTCCTCCAGGACCTCATTGTAACTGCCACCTCCTCGCTCGGAGTCTTGACTAATGGACCTATCATATCTTCGGCTATTGCTGTGCAGCACTGGATTTTCTATACTATAACCACTAGGAGTACCCTGTGAGTTTGTTGAATCTGTGGGCCTACAGTCTGAAGAATGAGACGAAACAGCAGGACGAGATGGTGCACTTGCAAAAGCAGGACTGGCACTAGATGAATCACAACCATGCCTGGAGAGAGTGAATGCCGACGTAACTTCTTTTACTAGCACTTTAGAACTCTGCGTACAAGAAGAGTCATCGCCTTTGTTCCTAGGAGATACAGAAGCCGATGGCAAAGAAGGTTGTTCTTCACGCCGAGTACCTGAAGACGCCAGCTGAGCTGGCGAGTCATCTGCTATGACTTGCAGGATTTCCTGTTTCACAACGCTACAAATTTTCAAACTTTCGTTATGGTTTCTGGCCGCCGCTGTACTATTACTGGCAGCTTCTTGCTGCATTCCTAATTTCAATTGAGACTCTCCTACAACTGGCCCTGATACAAGACCAGACCCTGAACTTTCACTGATAACTCTATCCTTAGTATCTGGTAAATAACTTACGGGTGTACTTAAAACGTTTAAACGTTCCTGAACAACCTGGGTACTATCTGGTAAATGGTCAACACTATTTACAGAAGTTGTCTTTGGTGTTTGCGTTTTGCACTCAAGCCTGCTCGAGTCTTCCTGACGGCATGGGTCAAGATTGGACAACAGCGACGTTTCTTGGGCAGCTACAGTACGGCTATGACTCGAGCCATGATGGGGAGTCGGAGTCGAGGGTTCACAACCGTTGCTATCACAATGCGGTGTTCGGTCGCAAGCAACACCACGGTCTGAAGAAGCTGCACTGAGTGTCTCTACACTAACAGAGGCGTTAGCATTACAACCGTCTACTGTAGCGGCGGTTGCAGGGAGATTCCCTGCATCAACAACAGCACCAGTTGTTTTCGGGGTAGCGCTACGGTGAGGCTTGTCCGTACCATCAGCGAAACACTCATCATCATCCGAAGACTCTGATATGAGGGCGCCAACATCTAGGGCGGCATCAACGCCCCTGCCGCTGGTGGTGCAGGCGATGAGCTTGTCCACAGTGTCGGCGTAGGGCGTGTCTGAGCCCACAGGCAGGGCGGGGCTGTTGAGGCACGTCGTGGGGGCAGACTGCACCCAGTACGGTGACCCGCGATCGTCCACACTCTCCTGCGACTCGCGCAGGCCTGATACGCAAAGGAATGAATTATTCACAAGTCAATTCTCAACGGAACTCCTAAAAGAATTAATACTCACTAGTCAGTTTTCAATGAAACTACCGAAATAAATTAGTTACCCACTGGTCAATTGTCAGCAAAAAATTACAAAGAGGAATTAATTACCCAACAGTTAGATTCAACGAAACAACCAAACGCTATGACTGATTCTACACTACAGAGACACAAGACACGGTCATGAGGAGGTGGGACATATATTGAGACACCAATACAGACTTCCAGTGATGACGTCACAACACCTGTGGCAAAGTGCAGAGTCTGCTTACGGGCATAGTGACGTCACCAGAAGACGCAAGTTTGGAAGCTTTGGGGTAATCGGAACCTCAAGATCAGCCCTCACGTCTCTGTGCGCTGGCCGTGATCAGAACTTAACGTTGCGCACGAATATATGCAACCGATCTCTGGGACAAAACGATGGCTTCACGGAAACAACATTCAATGGCTAATGAATGAGAACAGCTAGAAAGGAAATCTTAGGAATATCTATAGCGGAACAAAGGGGTAATGTAATATACGCAATATGCCCATACTAATGGAGGGGATTGAGCTCAGAGCATTAAAACTCAAGTTGGCTACTTCTGTGAACTACCCAAGTACCGCACACTGCTATGGAGTTTTGGTAAAATTCAGGGCTTACGGAAAAGGAAAAACGTACCAAAGCGTTACGTTTCGTCAAAGTCGTCTCTTGCTGAGAAGAAACACAAGTTTACATATACAGTACACTCTATATCGGCCATAGCTAGAAGCTCGAACGAGCATCCAAAGGCAAAACTACTAGCACCGCTGTCTTAAGCCCGCTGCAGACGATAGTGCTTTGTCCTGTGTTTTCACTTCACCGCGTTCGAATACTCTGTACTGTCCTTGTAACACGACTGTGTGTCTAGCAGAAGTTGAGATAAAATGTTTACCGTCGTATCCGCTGGCTTAGAAAGTGTCACTAGTGCAGTGTCTTGTGTCTTTCCGAAGTTTAAGCGAAAGTCGTCTTAGAAAGCAGTGCCCGTTTTTACTGTTTACAGTAACACATACGAACGCGGTGAAGTGAAAACACGTGACAAAAGACTATTGTTTGCAGTGGCCTTTAGGATAAATTTACTACCTCCATCAGCCAGCTGAGGTGAGGCAGTAGACGAGTCTTCATCAAATGACACAAGTTGCGAGGGAACTTTCTTCTTGCGCCTCTTCAGCTCTCGCTTGTGCACTGCCGCCGACAGCCCTAAATAATAAGTCAGATAATAAGTCCTTACAGGTCATGAGAGTATAAACATATAAAGAGAACGATGGGACTGTTTAAATTGGGGCGACGGTGAAGCTGAAGACAAATTACGGCGGATCAGATCATGCACGAATGGCCAACTCGCAACGCTAGACTTTTTGCACACTGTTACTCATGGCAGCTATGACCAACTGTCAGTGCCATCCACTGCTGCTCACCGTTGCTCACACCAATAACAGCCAACAGTTTTGAACTCTCAGAACCATACCTTGTTAAAAGTTTACTACGACAGACGGAAGCATTATCCAACTATCGATGTCAGACATTCACTTAGGCTTGGCGCACACAGCAGAAACACTTGCCTCGCCACATCACCCAGTTCTGTTCACATCACTTCATGGCTGAAAGAGCAAGTGCAGCCTTACCTTTATCTTGGCTCTTGCTTCTGGGCAGGGAGGCAACCAGGTGAGCCGAGCGACCGCCCGACTGCTTGCGCTGCCTGTCGCCATTAGTGCCAGTGCCAGCAACATGCTGGCTGCAAGCCAGGCCTTTGCATATACCAGCTTTGTCGATGATGAGTGCAAAGAATATCTTCCCCAGACCTGCACACGATAGCTTTGAGCTGGGAAGTTAGGTAGTCTGAAAATTTTTATCTACGGGGAACTTTCTTTAAAAAGAGAACGAAAGCATCATCAATGAACGGGGTGCCAAAAGGATGACGTCCAGCAACTCAAGTTAGTCTCAACAGGATAGCGGAGCACATCAATTTGATTCTTCGAGAAATGAAGTTTTATAAGGTGCTTTTTGAGTCACTTATGTCTCCTTGTCTTCGTAGTCTGGCACCCCTTATAATCGATATTAAAATGGTTTAAATGCTATGATCTACAATCCGCTGTCTTGAGACCAAGAGGATTCACCACCACAATGCCATTTATTTGAGAAAACAATTGACTGGAAACAAAGGGAATTGTAAGTATGCATTACATATTAGCGTAAGTTTTCCCTTGTCACTACAAGGAATTACATGAAAAAGAGAACGAAATTGATAAGTATAACGAGAGAAGTGAAGGGGGAAATGATTATATTATTAATTTAACCTGTCTACGCGCAGTATACGCTGTGATACACGAAAAGGAAAGAGGGGACATGTAGTACACGACGAGAAAAGAGGAGCCCCTCTGAGGGTGGTCCTACACTAGACCAAAGCGGATGGTCACAAATTTCACATTCTTGTAATGAAGATACTAGGCGATATAGCTAACTAACGTGTGCATTACATTACCCTCACGATTTTTTATACCGATGTCAGTAAAAACAACAGGAAGCCAATTCACAAAGGGCAGACTAACCTTGGGCCACCTGTGGCAGGTCCTCTCTCTTGGACGAGTCTCGTAAGAAGGCCCACGGCTCGTAGTGCTGCTCGAGCGCAGTCACGTCGCACATTAAAACCTACGCAAAAGACTTTGTTTCAAACCAAAAGTAAAGATAAGAAAAGATAGCAATAACAGACTGCCAATTACTACAACTAGGAATCTCCGCTGCATCGTGAGTGCAGTACCCAGCCCAGCAAGGTGCGAAAGGAAATCGAAACGGAGGTCAAAATTCATCCGACCAAAGAAGCTTGCAATACATCGGTGAGTAGAGGCCAGAGGCAGCATTTCTGTGCCAGTAGCAGTTCATACGACCGCACCATAGGAGCACCGCCAGTCACATCAGCTTCTCTACCGACTAACAGTTGCGCAGCACATCCCCTGTCTGACAACCCACTGGTCCCAAATTTGATGACAGCCCACAATCAGTAAATGGTCCCGTTAGAAAATTATCACGTGCCCCATTCTGTTCTCCAAATAACTTCATTTCATGCAAGATCCTGCTCTAAAATTACACTTAGCTACTCGAACGAAGCACAAGCGGGGCTGTCTAAGTGACAGTGTGGGCCGTGCACGCCCTTCGTGTTCTGGCAGCAATGTCTGTTCAGGGCTCAGAGGATGCTAAAATGTTATCGTCTAAAGGTGAGCTTTACTCTGGGCTGTGAGTTTCTGCGAGGACTCGTGTTAAAACAAGCTGAGCTGGTAAAACGAATTTTTGGCATTTTAACCGATCTGCCGCAGTTTCAATACCGTAGTCTATAAGCTAGCTAGCGATTTACCAGCTAGCTACCTATTAGAATACAAAGTTCTTCTTTACAGACGTTAGCAACCAAAAAATTAGGCATGGTACTCTCCGATACAAGTTTTGAACACAATTGAAGTGATTCCAATTACTTTCCAGCGCTAGTAATACTCGCTGATGCCCGTATTATATAGGTACTGTGCAACAAATACTGATGCCCGTGCTTGCGATACGTCTCTTCCCTAGATTCCACCCACTTTCGCGTCGGGGGTTGCCCTATAGCTAGCACTTGCCTTTTGCATCAAAGTAAGCTGAGTTCACTCTACTCTGCTCAAGTTATGGTTATACAGTAGTTATAGTTTTGTATCATAGTAAACTCCGCTAACGTTGATGCAAAAGTCAAGTGATATAGGGCGGCCGCTGACGCGAAAGTGGATGAAATCTGGGGAAGAAACGTGTCGCAAGCACGGGCATTTGCAGCTGTCGTACTACAGACTACAGTACATATTATATGGGCATTAAGCCTGGTTCACAAGCCAGATGATATGCCGGTAAACATATAGCTCCATTTTTGGTAAACAAACACACAAGTCTGTTGACAAGGAGCAACAAAACGTTTGAACGATTGACGGGCTCCGAAGGCATTGAAAACAACCGACTGACGCCCACCTTAGTTCAAACACAGACTACAAATGAGTGAGAGTTCTAACCCTGTACTTAACTTTTGGCCAACTTAAGACGGAGGAGATTCAATATTATTTTACTCAATATCCTATGTAGCTCTTCCCAATTGTACAAAAATGAATAGCTACAACGAAAGCATTCATTGATAAGTTTGTTTGCGACTTAGCGGTAGCTACTAATTACACCTACCTCTGCACCTGTCAAAACCCGGTAATGACATGCTTATTGACCGATCAGTTCCATGATACGCCAAATGGAGAAAAGTTTTCTAGTAGGGCATTCACAACTGATTGATACGTGGACCACTACGATGCAATGGAACTGTTGCAACTGTTCACCAACTGAAGAAATGCTTACTCTGAGATATCTCTCCACCGAGTGCTCATTGAGGGCACTGCGTATCCAGGCTCTGAGTCTGCCGGCGTCACACGACACGTGCCGCAGACGCAGGAAGCGGGACGCCTCGTGTGGTGTTAGTTGTGACGCTATGAAAGCCCATGTAGCGGCTGCAACAGATGAACAAGGTACGTGGGTAGTAGTATGACAGCAGATCTAGAAGGGAGACGTTAATTAGCTTAGGTATGAACTTGGATAGCCTCTACCTCTGCTTATGACGCTTCTTCCTCCACACACATATCTAAGTTGGGTAGCTAGCGTCAAATTCGGTGGGAAAAGACAACGCCATCTTAAACTCACGGTTAACGCGATGACAATAGAGCTGAAAGACATGTCTCTCTAAAAATTAAAAGCTTCGACCAAATAGGCCATCAATAAACAATTTGCAACATAAAATCTAGTTATGTTCAAATCTATCAAGTAATAAATGATGCCAGTCTTTTCATGGGATTTTACACAGGTTCCAAAAAATAATGACCTATCAGGTCGAAAAAGTCCAATTTTTAAATAGAGAGCTAAATAGATAGCTATGTAATTCCGATCGACCGTCGTCGCTTTAAACTTGATTATTAATTGGGTATGAGCAACCCATCTATATCTTTAAAAAATCCCTTTCGGATCAATCTTCTCTTTAACACATACCGTATTTCACAAAGGGAAAATGATAAGCAGAGTCAATAAAAATAGACAACTTCTGCGAGCAAGAAATCTAACACGAAAAATTAGTTATATTAAATTGGAAAATGTGCATCTTTCAAAGTAGGTGACGTGGACGAAGAATTAACGACAGTGAATGCGGCATTAAAATATTGTGGAACACCAGCGTGCGCATTAAACCACACAGACAAAAGAGGGGATTTGGGAAGCTAATTTATACCAGCAAAAGCTTTTCAGTGACACTGTTTAATGCGTTGCCACCTGCGTAGCTACTAACCTTGAGGAAGCCATTCGGGGACAGTTTTCAGTGCTGACACTCGCATATGGTACTAACCTTGAGGAAGCTGTTCAGGAACGCTGTTTTCTGTATTGCCACCTAGATTGAGCTGAAGACCCGATGATACATACTCGGTCATCTGCCTGGAGAAGGCATAGTTGGCTGTTAGTAAAAGAGACGTCCACCAAATTATGGCGGATCAGATGCAGGAATGGCCAACTCGTAACGCTCGAGTTTCAGAGTTTATACAACAGCTGCGGTATCATTCACGATCAGTAGTTTAATTCCCAGCAAACGTAGGAAAAAAGAAACGTGGACACAAAAGAGAGATGTCTCAAATGACTAACCAAAGCCACAGTAAGCTGGGGAGTCTCCATAGAAGTGAGCGTCCCCCTTACATAGAATTAGCGAACCCAACACCATGGCCTACACTCGGCTTTCTGAGAGGACTGTGGAATATAAGCACCTGCTAATTTTTCACTCTAACCAGTATGCTTCTTCTGGCAAGGAAAATAAAGGCAAAAGCAAAAAAGTAATATCCATCTTGTCCTGCAAACCAACCTTACAGCAGGAGTTGCGGTCAAATGCAACAACCCGTGCGGTACGACACGTGGGTTACCCATCGAAGGCTATGTGAGGCACACTGGCATTCAACAAAGATAGGGTATGCCAGAACATCCCTTGAGGGATCGAGAGCTACTATTTGGTAGGTACTTCTCATGCACACCTCTTTGAAGGCTAGGAGACTAACTGATACATAAATACCGTACTAAAGCCGGTAATGTGCATACAGACTACAGAGTCTGATTCAGCGGCCACAACTCTGTTTAGGTGACTCAAAATTCATTCCTGATATGGTACCAGCCTCAAGGAACGTGGCGGCAAAAAAGACAATCACTTCAACAATAGGAATACAAAGCATAAATGTAGAAGAGTGATGCTGCTGCTCCTGGCACACACAATGGTGCTGCATCAAAAGAGAAGAGCCAGCTTGACTCTCGGGACAAGAGAAACAAACTTTCAATACCATACAACACTGATTTTTTCTAACCCTATCGCACATGTGCACTTCCTCTAGAAAAGCCAGAGAAAAAGAAAGGAATAGAAAACGACTGTCTCACAGAGAAAAGTAAAAAAGACTTGCTCGAAGTATCAAGTACGTCATTGACGAACACTAATTGCTATTCCAGTCAGTGTGATTCTTAAAAGTAGCCCAGTTTTCCAAACAAAAGTAAACCTGCATTAAATCGGAATAATAATATAAAACTGTCAATAAGATTAGCGCAGACTGCTTATTCTATCAAAACTCAAATTCAGATTCCAAGAATAATGCCATATCTGGTCCAGACTCCAAGTATAGGCTGTAGCTATAGATAAAAATCTCCAATCTAACGTCTCAAGCTTCTAGTGACTCAGGCTCAGCAATCCTGTTGCTTACTCAAAATACATTTGCAAGTAGAGGCAGTTCAGTCAATAACAAGTATGAGCAATAATCGAACAAATAGGCTGAATGTTCCATTGAACACTTATGCAGTGGTAAGCGAAAGGCAGAGTACCTCTGTCGGATAGCACTACGACTCGCGTCTTCGCGGGTTTCTCCAGATCAGGAGGACTGGTCAGTCGTCACACTTTGTTATTAACAGATAAGTACACTTGCCAGTTTCGTTTTTTTTTTTTGTTGGACCTAGCCAAATCAGCCACCATCCAAGGCATGTGTACGAAAAACGCCCTGTTGGCGATCTATCCTTTGCCTACATAGGTCACAAACAGTGGTATCTTAGATATCCATTGTACCCCTTGGTATAGTGGGACTAATTGAGAAAATTGACATATTTATGACTCATGTCATAAAGTCTCTATATCTAGAGCACTCTAAAATAATGTCATGGATTGACTTAATCATATTACAGACCTGACTTGTCTCTATTTCCGAGATTGACCGGCGTATCCACCCGCTGCGGAACCAGGGATCAGAAAAAAGGCGTACTATTCTTATCCTTTTTATAGATCCTCTCTCGGTACGTAGAGCGTGGGTATATCCTCGTTCTTGAGGTCATTCTTAGATTCTGAACCACGCATTTCCCGCGGCTCTTTCTTTATTTGAGGTCGGACCTAAGGGTGGTTAATCTATCGCTGATCTTGCCCAGCCTGGGTTTTAGAAGGTAGCGTAGCTCGCTTACTTATTCGCCTCTCCTAGAGGCCGGAAAAACAAGATCGATAGCATCTCCGCTGTTTTTCAAGATGGTGCTTCGATCATGGCGGAACTCCTACAGTGAGGAGTCCGACATTGGTCGCCTTGGTTAGGTCTTTCTGTTGGGTGATCATCTCTCAACTGTATCCCTACAAGGATCACTTGGAACGTTGGACTTCTATTGTCGGGAGAGCGACCTAGTTCAGTACGGTATTCCCCACTGTTGGGGAAGCCGACTTGATATTCGACATCATTTAGAGTTTAGACCATTCTCCATCGTGTATGAAATTAAAACATATTTCCCCCACGGACACTTCGAACTGGAGACCTCTCCAAGACCAAGAGAGTGACCCTGTTCGCCTCTGTAATTTCCTTTGTTAGCGGACATTC
>LQNS02278142.1:1376507-1390956 GCA_001587735.2 Parhyale hawaiensis | reverse complement strand
GCCTCAGAACGAGGCGAACTTTCGCCGATGGGAGTATCTTCCTCTCCCCTTCGGTCTAAACGTTTGCTAAAGGAGCAGTCTAACCACTGATGCTCCGTAGGTACACAGGGAAGTATCAATTATGTGTCGACTTCCTACCATTGGAAGAAGCAATATCTCTCTTTTTCTTATTCTCCGACTGTAGAGGACAGTATATCGACTGATCCCCCGCCCAATTTATTGCAAGTGACAAATTTATTGTAGGAAATATAATAACTCGCTCCCGTTGGGCGACGTTAGGTAGAGACCAATATAGTCACTGTCTTCCAGCTGAAACAGTTTGAAATTGTCGAACTGATATTTTAGGAGTAACCACTTAGCTCTTTCTTGGTATCACTGGACGCTAAGGGACAGGATAATAACTGACCCCTCAGGCGGTCTTCCTCAAGTGCGGCAAATATTACTGCCTGAGTATCCACCTCTTCCTCCAAAGTTAATAGAGGTTAGAGGATCCTGCCTTCATCGATCATTCCGTTGTTACTCATAGATCTTGACGAATTTCATGACAGTCTACCCTAGAACCAAGGGGGCAGAGCAAACGGGCAAAAGCCTCCCAATTATTCAACCTCTGTTATTCCCGTAATGTGGTTGACTCCCACGGTCGGAAGTACAACCGTTCCCAGCGGTATTCCCCTCTGCTAGAGGTCAGGAAAAAAGCCTTCCGACTGTGGCTCAACATACTGTCGTAGCTTATGTCGGCCTTTCCTGAAACTAGAGGAAAAGGATGATGTTCAATAACATATCTCCTGAATCTGCAGCCGGTGCCTATGGACCGTGTCCGGATCTTGTGTCAGGAGTGCGACACTTCACCTTGTTAGCCGCCTCTGTACGAGGATCTCGCATGACTGATCCTCCAGTTGTTACTAGTGGTAGTGTCGTCGCTAGAATCGTGGCTGGCTTTAGCAGTCGCGCTGATAGCATAAGAACTGATCTTGTAACTGGCAACCCTCTTTGATGTTAGAGGAGAGATAAGATGTTCCTTAGAACATCGTCTGTTCCTCTGGCTGTTACCCTTCGGTGCGAGGTTGCCTCCTACAGTCTGAGAGTGCGACAGCGCCCACTTCGGTGCTCCCCTCTGGAGTTCAACGAAAGTGGTGTAGCTCGAACGCCGGTATTCCCAGACACCAGAGGACTGAGAAAAGGTTCAAGGATGTTCACCGAAAAAACTCCCGTAGGTCCTCTTCGGACTTGGCTGGGTCCTATCGTACGGGAGTGTAAAACGCTCCCGTCGGTTTTCCTTTCAGGAATTTATCGGTATCGGTGCCTCACGTCGTATTCGCTGGTATGAGAGGATTGAGATGATGTTTAAAAGGATCGCTGCTCAACACCCCCAGCCGGTCCTCCCTGGACTAGTCCGATGAATATGTTCGGAATTTAAGGAACCAGGAGATAATTACCTCCAGAATTCCGTAACCTCCCATCTGGAGCTACTGAGTCTAAAACTCGGCTTAGCATATTTCTCTTACGAGATATGCGTGTCGAAAATCAGACGCTCACATCGGTGTACCCATCTGGTACTCGTGTAAAGTGGCGTAGCACACGTCGGTATGCTGTGATACAGGAGGCCAGAGATTGCTCCAAGGCAAAGGGCCTGAACCTCCAGCCGGAATTCTTCGGACCTTGGTGACTCCTACCGTCGAGAGTGCGACGACGCTCACATCGGTCTTACCATCTGGTATTCATCGATGCTGGCGTAGCTCACGTCGTTATTCTCTGATACTAGAGGAACAGAGATTGCTCAAAGTCAAATCGCGAGCCGTGGCTGGCTTCTACAGTGGGGAGTGTGATAACTCCCACATCGGTATTCCCCTCTGGTACTCATGATAGCGGAGTAGCTCACGCCGGTATTTCTTGATACTAGAGGACATAGATTGCTCAATGGTAAATTTTCTGAACTTCCAGCAGGTACTCATCGAACTGTGGCTGTCTCCTACAGCCGGGAGTTCGACAACGTTCACATCAGTATTCCCATCTGGTACTCATCGATAATGTCGTAGCTCACGTCGGTATTCCCTGCTTTTAGAGTATAGAGATAGCTCAATGGCATAACGCCTGAACCTCCAGCCGGTACTCTTCGAACGTGGCCTAAGCATATCTCTCTTCAGTGAGATACGCCTGTCCACAAAAACGCTCACCTCGGTATTCCCATCTGGTACTCATCGATAGTGGCGTAGCTCACGTTGGTATTCCCGGTTACTGGAGGACAAAGATAGCTCAATGGCGTAACTCCTGAATTTCCAGCCGGTACTCTTCGAACGAGCTCGCATATCCAGATGAAAAGTTTACAGTCCGGATCATTGCTGCAGGAGTTCAAGGAACTGCTGGGCCAAGGGCCGCGGCTCACCAGACTATAAAACTTTCATCCTTATTGAAGGCTATACAAGTTAAAGAAAATTACAGAAAAGTAATTTTAATTAACAGGGGCGGTAAAATTTCATAGACTGGAAGAGGTGAAATCGAAATTCAAATTTTCTAATTTCGAAAAAAGCATGACTAGAAAAGTCTTTTGAGAGAAAAAGTGATCTCAGAAATAGCCCAAGTCCATTTCGGAATAGAGGCTAAGAGTCAACCGAGTTGTTTCACTTTGAGACTGAATCCCTTAGATGAGACTCCAAAATATTTCAAAGTCCCTGTGGTAGTATGATACCAAATTTCTCTAAGTCTTGAAGGCCATCGAAGCGTCTGAGTTAGAGTCCCCCAAGTGGGAACTGTTAGAAAAATTTTTCTAAGTTATTCGGGCTCTAAAACTAGAAAAAGCCCGTAAAATACTAAGTGATATCTCATAAGTAACTGAGACTAAGGCAATATCGGATCAGAAAACTTCAAACACTTCTCAGTGCATAAGGCTGTTCTGAGACAAAGTCCCAACAGGCCTATCTCAAAATAAATTAAGTCTCAAAAGCACTTCACTGACAGAGGCCAAGTCCCAAAGGGGCAGTTGAAAATTTTTCTAAGTCCAAAAGAACCAACTAGAAAAATTTTCTAAGTGTCAAAAGTATCTCCACGCACTGAGATTAAGTCCATTAAGGACCCAACACTGCACTGTTTCTAAGTTTCTAAGGCACAGGAGGAGAGAAGCTGGAACTAGAGATGTTGATCGCACCGCGAGCCGTTAATTAAGGAATGAGGCTCAAGGGGTCAAGTGCCTACCTATATACCTGTGGGCTGAATGGGAGGGTAGAGGGGGGCAGGGCTTATACCTACACAAGAGCTTGCTCCACAAATTTGACTAAGTAAAAAAAAAAAAAATCTGAGATGAAGTAACTCTACCACCTGGATAAGGAACAAATTCAGAGTTAGCAGCAGATTTTGGTAGTTCTTATAGTAACATGCACAAGCACAGTGTTAGTCTGATCTATGCGATCTTTTGCCGCCGTTTCACGGACAAATACACAAATATCGTAATATAGCATCATTAAAGAAAAGATACACGACGTGTGAAAAATAGTTACAGAACTTCGTGTTATCACTGTCTTTGATGCAGCTTCTGCCAACTTCAGTCGCCTAATTCAGAAAAATTTTCTTCACAATAAAGTTTTTGAGGACGCGAAGTTCAACTGCTTATAGATAGCCGTCGGTTAAATGAAAATGAGATACAACGTAGCTTCCTAATTTACCTTTCTAATTTACGCCTATAGAATTCTGCTTCGCCAGAAAAAAACAGTGCTGACCAAAGTGCTATGTATAATACAAGCCATGACGCGCTAATACTGTAGCTCTCGTATGTTGGGAAGCTTTCATTCTGCACACAACAGATATTAAATCTTTTACGGATATTTCTCTTACATGAAAATAGAGATCAGTTACCAAATTGCTAGACTGTTACTTTCATTATAATAAAGATATTATTACGAACTCTGTGGCAAAAAATTCAAGTTACGCCAGCTTTGACATGGTTTATAACAGTAGCAAATTTTGTACAATGTTCAGGGGCCGGAAACTCAAACGCTCCCGTAACGCATCTCGCAAGTCATATCATAACTTCCTGCGATACCCTAAATTAGGACATCGAACCGACACACGTAAATGCGAAACTCAAAACAGAACATCGTCATTGTATCCATATCGTAGCGTGTCTCTTCATTCTCGTAACTTTGAACTAGAGGGCGGAGCGTCTGCTCAAAGCAGCCAATCACGAAGCGTGTTGCAATTGTAATACTCCATCATCGGCTGACTGATATTGGCCTTTCAAAAGAGTTTTCGGCCATGGTTGAATAACGTTACGTAGCTCAGCCATGGTTTCAGGCCAGTTAGTGATGTTTTATTTAGAGAATATTTATTTTATTTCAATATCTAGCATATGGCGAAGTTGTGAGCGTGAGTACAATCACAAGTTGCATTGGCAAGCAGATTCATGTCCACGTGACAATCACGGACGTTTGTGGTTGTTGCACGGTAACTCGAACTTCGTGTTATAAATCCCTCCAGATATAACGATATAGACTATCCGAAAGTTAGCTAACGGCACTTGCATAGTAAACTGAAGTGATGGTAAACATTTTTACATCATTTCTTGACAATCTCAAAGCTGTGTTTACGAAAGTTTGACATAAGCCTAACGTTCGGACGAAAATATCGCGATACTCGTTTTTTTTTTGAATAGGTAAAATTGAATTTTGGTGCGCTAACGAGTTTTTTTTTATGGTCATAGGGTATCTTTGAATTCAAGCTAAAGTTTAGAGTAAATGAGTGTGATTATAATTTATAAACAATGATCGTTCGTAAAGCGAAGTAGAGATTTGTTAGTTGACAGTGAGAACTTGTTTTGTTTGTTGACCGTGAGAGGGCGCTAAATACCTCATGTCCACGTCGCGACTCTGCTCGCCAGTAGAACAATAATTTTGCTTGCGGTAGCGTATTTTTGGTCGTTCACTGAAACAGACCTCAGCTGACACAGCAACTGCAAATTTTTCATCATTAGCTGCGTCGGTGCATTGCTCTCCATGAAATTTTTACCTACTTACGATCACGACATGGATGATACGGCACCCCCGGAGCACCCCTAACTTACGACATTGAATACGGGAACCGCATAATATGACCGACGTTTGAGTTTGGCAAATTAAACAGCTGAGGGTCGCAACTTTGAATTACGCAAATAGTTTTGAGTTTCTGGCCCCTGGTTAGTTATACAATAAAAACGCAGATGTAACGAGTAACGAAGTAACGGTCGCGACAGTAATGAGCAACGGTAACGCCCCGTGTAATTTTGTGGCAGTAACAAGTAACGGTAACGCCTCGGTAATTTTAATGAAGTAACGTTAACGACCTCCGATATCATGTAACGGTGCCCATCACTGTATGTAGCTAATGCAAACTCTAGCGACTAGTGCTTGGCATTAGCTAAAAACCTAGCACAGCTAATAATTTTCAAGCCTAGCGGCGCTAGTGCTTGCGCTACAAAAACACTAGCGGCCGGGTGGCAGAGCGAGACAAACGCACCAACGCGTCACAGCCATAAAAGATCTGGGCGTGTTGCAATCAAACGTCGGTGTTACCCTCACAGTGCTACACAAGTAGCAGTGAATGCGACGTGCGATCGCAGCGCCCCAGCAAAGTGTTGCGGAATTTTCGGCAAGCTTACACATATACATGTCTGGCATTGTCCAACCTCCCCCATTACCTATGAGGGATTGCCAACTACGGTTGACGCGTGTTCCCCGATCAAGGTTGTCCGTGGGAAGCAGATAGTAGCTACTCAACTAATATGGCCACCTTGTGCAAGGCATATTCTCTGTATGACTGCTCAGCGCTTAGTTGTGCTGCGTGAAGAGCACAGCTCCGCAGAATCGCCGCTATCTCGCTCGGGGCTCTCAAATACCTTTCGCCGCTCGCTGGGGGCTTTACTTCTCTTGCACCACACGTGTCCACAGCCACGGCTGTACAGTCGGGCACTGCACCAATGCCATGGCCCACTTACATTAAGACCAGCCTAAATCTACAGACTTGCACAGCCAGGGCTGATTCAACATCGTGTGCTGACGCTACTCACAGCACCCTGCGAGTACCAACAGTTGGGCCATGCTGTAGTCACTTCCTTAAGCTGTCCACACGAGCAACAACGCGTGAAACATAGGCCGGCCTTACTCCTCCAACCCGTGATTATACTTCGAGGGCCCTTGTAATGAGGGCCCACACCTCCGCAGCTTGACTTTCGCTACTGGAGATTTACCAATTCTGATAAACTACAGACCAGAGACACTTCTCCTGACAATTATTTTGTGAGAGGGCTCCCCGAAGTTCTTAAAGCAGATGCCTTAATCAAGGGGCCGACTGGGCCTTACTCAGATATCCACAGGAACCATAACAGTTCCGTCATAAGGGCAACGCCCCTGAGGAGTTACCCATTGCTCGGCCTCCTCCCAGTAGATGCTCGTAGGAAAATGATTCCTAGACCTCACGTCGCTGCCCTGCCAAGAGCGGACATCGGTCCTCCCAACACCTATCGGGTGACGCGTCGCCCAAGCGCTGTGTATGCGGACCAATCCAGACTTAGGCCCATATAGATGTTGGATCATGTCTGAGACTCGGTTCACGATGAGCCAACCTTTCGCACCTGGCCGGCACACAAAGTAGCTACTCCCTAACGCCCCTTACTATCGACTTCAGCTACAAGCGGGTCACTGCGCTCTAAAATAACCGCCAACCGACGCCTTACGAGCGGATGAGCCGAAGAGGTACGCGATCTGCAACCCTTACTTTAAGACTGCCACATGAAGGCGAGAGAGGTCTATTTCAACATCAGTTTCCAGTCCTTCTCAGAAGCACTGGTTATAGGGGCTTTCATTACAAGCATTACCTCCCTAAGCTACACCACCATTCTGGTGGAGCAGCGTCCCGTCTTAGAGAACTGCCCTACCAGTAATCTCAATCTTAAACTATTGGTCCAGTACCAGCACGCCACCGCCAGTTCATAAATACAGTACAGCAACAAGGGCTTCGNAAAGTGGAAGGAAGCAAAGTGGGCACGAAAGACAGACGTCCCGAAGGCCTAGCTAATGGCTAAGGTAACCTACTCAAACCCCCTGGGGGCGCTACTCCCCATAACATAGGATGGAGGAACCTAACTAACCTAACCCTATGGCCTATGGCCCATCCTATGCCCCCGGAGGGGGCCTTACTTTAAGACTGCCACATGAACGCGAGAGAGGTCTATTTCAACATCAGTTTCCAGTCCTTCTCAGAAACACTGGTTGTAGGGGCTTTCATTAAAAGCATTACCTCCCTAAGCTTCACCACCATTCTGGTGGAGCAGCGTCCCGTCTTAGAGAACTGCCCTACCAGTAATCTCAATCTTAAACTATTGCAGGTCATGGTCGTGCGGTGGCGGTCAAGTATTTATGTCATGTCGTTGTTCCCGAAGCGATGGGGTCGTTACCCTCAAACCCGAGGACTGGGTCCCACTTATGTGGTATCGTGGACTAAGTCCCACAGTCCTGCTCGCAGAATCAGACCCTTCTGCGTAGTTTTTTTTTTTGCGGTCAAAGAATTATCACATCTACAGGCACCACCTGAGCTACGAAACAAAAGATTCACCATCGACTTGTTTCTGAAAGCACACTCAATAATACCGTCTATGGACATCGACACTACCACATCAGCGTGTGGCACGCATCAATTCCAACAACAATGTACCTCCCAGTTCGGTCTCACAAGACCCACCCAAGTGTACTCGCCATGCTCCCTTACCGTTGTCAAATTTCATGACGAACCTTGGTCAGTAACTCTCCAAGTGCCTTTGAGACCTTAAGTCCTGCGTCGAATCATTCCAATACCGTAGTCCTATCGTACTGAAGTTCAGAGCGTTCAAGTGGCGGTGGGTAGCCTCTCGGCTTACGATACGCTCTAAAGGGCACTCGCATTCTAGCGATTTCGGGCCGCGTTAATGCTGTATTTCAGCATCCACATCAGGTGTGCCTGCCCTTGTCTGAAGGAAGCATCTTACTCGCCTATTTACTGTACGACCCCATAGCACTGGGGCGTTGGAAATCGACTCCCTTGTCTTTGCATACACGAGTATGCGCTGCCGCATCAGCTGTAAGGCAACGGCAGTCTCGCCCACAGTTCACTACTATAGTAGTTATGCCAGACAGTAGAACCTGCACTTGCAGAACTGTGACGTCACACTAAAGTGTATCAGCCAATAGCGTCACTCCTTTACCAGCAGGGCAATCCCAAAACCAAGGTATCTAGGGTAATTTCCACAATGGCGTCGCATGTGCGAAGGGTGCAGTGTGTGTGTCGCGATTGCTTATTATATAAATGTTTGCGAAATTGTTCATTTGCAGTTAATTGTGCTTTTCATGTATGTATAACATTCTACTTTATAAGCTGTTGTAGCTAATGCAAAGTTTTCTTGGTGAATGAAAATCGTCCAATTTCGTATTTTTTAACCTATGCGAAGCATTCTAACTCACGCAAAGCATTCGCTTTTACTTAGGTAAACATTTTCGAAAGATTTCCTCAGTTCTGTTCATGGAGCAGGAAATCAAGATACAATAAAACAAAACATCAAATCAGTGGTCTATTATTGCCTGCATTTATGTAAGCAAGTGTAGGTGTAGTTCCAAGTTGAGATAAATAAATGATAAACAATTGGCGGGCAAGTCTTTCTGGTATAGTACATACAAAGAGCCGTCCTTCACGGCCTCAGTTGTTTACTCAGAATAGCGACACGGCGGTCGCTCATTGGCTGAAATTGAAATCAGCCAGGCTGATTCGCTGAAATTGGCCCCGGGTGTTCGCTTAGAGCTGACATAACTATCTGTAGTAAATGAATTGTGGTCCCGCCTTAGCGATCGGGGCGAGTCCTTAGCCCACTCTAAGGTGGAGCTAGAATACCTGCTCCAAGAAACCCCACGTTCCCCTTAGGCCGTCTGAAAAATACAGTCTTCTCACTGGCTGTATAAAATCCCGCGATAAACCAGGTAACAACGAAAAGTAAATATACCTAAAATTTTGAAGGATCAATCACCTTAATAAACGGCCTTCAAAAACTACATGCACCGTATCTTCTTCGCATCAGCACCGAGAACAAAGAAGGCTAACACCAGCCACCGAGTCGATGGTAAAACGCCGGTTGCCTAGGCTACACCACCCCTGTGCCTCAAAACCCCAAATTATACAATACCTGTGCATCAAGGTATCAAGATGCGGGATCCCTCTCGGTCCCCCTTCTCTAGAAGTGGTTCATCCTAAGCCCCTCGGCAGGCTTAGGTTGCTCGTGTGGATAGCATCTATGCACAGCGACTACCACAGCTACAGCTACTATAGTCAAACCAGCGCAAGTAGTTTTCTTAGGAGCGGGGCTGAATTGAACGCAGCAGTGCCAAATGTAAACTATTAACTAATGCACTTTGAATATTCGAATATGTATATAATATTATTGAGACAAGTTTACTACGCTCTCAAGTGAGATTTGCTAAGTTGTTTTGCGTTCTTAGCCACGTCTATCGGACTCCTTCAGCTGGTTTGACTATAGGTGCTACATTAACATGGGCGCCATATTGAATTAGCCCAGAATAGTGCGGGGCCCCATTCCGATGGAACAGATTGACCTGGGTCACAGTCTACGAAGCATTGTAGCAATGGTCAACCTAGTGAAGAGAACCGACGCGACCAAGACCAAGACCGGTTAAAGTCTTCAAACCAATGGAATAATATATATTCCAGATTACACCCATCCCCTGTTGTCTTCCGGAACGGAGCTCGGCAAGTCACGGGGTCATATTTGACTTCTGAGGAGCTCTCAGGCCTTATGTGCTCAGAAGTAACTCACTTAACACCAAGAATCTCACATCAGACAATCTGATAACGACCCTCTTCAAAGCGCGATCGCGTGCTCATGAGGCAAGTTATGCCATATGGGTGGAATAACTTAAATCGCCCGCGTCTCTGAAATGAACCCTTCACGATTCACGAAGTACGACATGAGCTTCGAACACAATTACAAAGTTTCGTCGGGAATCACCCTAACCACCAGATCCAACAAAATGGCTAAAGCATCTTATTCGTCTAGAGTAGACCACTGGGTAGATAATATATCACTTATCTATCATACAACGTACTTGGCACCTCGCCTCATTGACGAGACACAGTCTGAGAACTATCAACTGGTTTGAACCCAAAGGTCGCAAGATCAAAGCTTCCTCATCTGCGCTCGGCACAAGGAGCTTCTAATGGGAGGAGTAAGCGCAAGCCTTCTCTGGGCAAGTAAACACATGGCTTTTTCACGTGACTTGGAGCTGGCGTTTGGAGTTCTTCAACTGGCTGACAACTTGACAAGGCTGAAAGCCTCTCAGTTGGCCGACGGCCGTATTACTAGGAGGTTGTATGGCTCATGCGCTGTAGTGTGGTTGGTATCTTTCTTATTACTTTAAGCAGACTGGGCGTTGTTTAACCAAGTTAAACCAAAACTGACCCGCATTTTGAATTAATCGAACTGTGATTTTGGCTCATAAACTTTTGAATAATCAATTTGCCGTGACTAGGCAGTAATAACACAGTAAACTAGTTATGATAATACGTTGATGTCTCAGCAGAAGCGATTTTGCACAACCACCACGTCTGACAGCCTTGCAGTCAATGTCGCAGCAGCTGCATAGCCGCTCTCTCAATGTGCCTTTACACGATGCAACATGTTGCAGGCAACATTACCCCCGCTCGCTGCCACCTCGGCAAAACCCTCAATACACCCTCGCTTGAGAGCGGTGGGGGTGAGTTTGGGATGTTGCACGGCTAGCGGACGGTGTTGGATAATCCGCTGCAACATTGGATCAGTATGACCTTGAATGTCGTTTGAGTAGAATGGCGACAACAAGTAGCTCCGGCTCAGCTGTCTCTCGCTCTCTCTGCTTCACATTTGAGCGCGCGAGAAAATTATCACACTTGTATTATAATTAAGCGAAAAGAAAATGAAGCGCTATAGAACTGTAAATGTAGTGATCACAAAAACAAAACTGCTAGACAATTTATTTTAGTTAGTATATTTATTCAAAAATAAATGGTAGGTATTTATTTACTGCTCGGAAATTATTAGCAGTTGAACCTTTTGTTGTTCTTTAATCATTTTAACTCTTACAAGAAAGAAATTGTTCTCTTGGACGATCGATGCGCTTGTAAGTTATTAGTGGAAATACAATTTTTTTAGGATTTTGTTACTGAATACCTTTACTCAACTGCTCAACAATATCACAAAGAAAGCAAGAGATCAGTCGATGAATATGCATTTATGTACGCCTACCGAAAAGGACGTTCTGAAATCATGATTGTCCGCATTAATTTGTTTATCTGATTATCTGTGAATTTGTCAACAAGTTGACGTAAACATCATTTGACCGATTTAATAATTAAATTAATAAAAGAGAAGTCACTTTCGTACTTAGTTTTTCAATGATATTTGTGTAAGAACTTTTACTTTTCCTCCTTAATAAATAATTTTCACTCCACACCTCTTTTTCTTTGTTTTTTCTTTCAAATAAGAAGTAGAGTATGTAACTCTACTGCGACTGCAGCAGTGCGGTGACCTCCCTCAAGCTAGCAACTGAAGTGCAATTTGTTGCCCCGTGTAAAGGCTCATGCAATATGTTGCACTGCAGTGGCTGGTGGTGTAGGGGTGGGGAGGTAATGTTGCTCGCAACATATTGCATCGTGTAAAGGCACCTTGATTGGACACGCTACTCAGCTAGTTGTAGGGGAATGTTTACTCGAACGCTCTCGCAGGGTAAACAGAGAGGGTGCGCTCCTCTCTAATAGAACCTCCCTGGCTCGGCAGTAGCTTCAGGGTGAGTCCACCGAAAGCACGCACGTGTATTCCGACTCCGCGTAAGCTCCACACCATGGTACTAATGCACCTCCGCCTCTTACCTATCTACCCCAAAGAGTGAACTGCTGTGCAGCTATTAGCTTCGGCATATACCAAAGCAGTCTCAAGTTGAGTAGCAGGAGCATTAGCGGGTCTACCGATATACTAAACCCGACGAATTTCCAAGCGCCAAGCTGACGTGGTTAATTGTCTAACGTGGTTAATTGAAATGAAACCTTGAACAATTTTCGAGCTCGCGCCTCAAATTAACCACCGGTTTCCCTCTACGCTGTTGCTCATGAAAATCAGGCCACCTTCGGCTGGCTCACCGTTATTCTACAGCATCACCAAGTGTATCAATATATGGTGTGTTGCCCAAACGAATGCCGCATTACCGTAGTTCTTCGCGCTCGGGTGTTCCAGGTTCCGCCTATATGAGGCCAATCTCCCCTCTATAGCGTACGTATGTATATCCTCAAGCGTTTATTGACCCACCCTATAACATATTCACCTCGGGACGGACACTGCAAGTAAACTGAAAGGTACCCCGAAAAAGTACACATAACTACCGGTAGCTCTAGAGACAGAAGAAGCATAAAAGCATGATCTTCAAATCACTATAGTTCCATGCTTCAAATTCCTCATCTACAGCCTACAACATTGCCCTAAGGAACATGCTGCCCTGTGGTCCAGCAAACCCTGCCAGAACTCACAAGAGCAAACCCTCAAGATGGCGCTTGCGAAGCGTCGAGCAAAGCAACCCGTTACTCAAAACACTTTTAGGCTCCTTTAATTTCAGTCCCCGTGATTATCGCTCCCCTTGCGGGATACCCTTTGAAAGGCTACTATCAGCCAGCAACCGAGGTTCTGCTACCAGCCCCTTACACACCTGCCTCAACGGCAAGGTTTTCGTAATTCTAATATATACGGTAGCTATCTTCAGGTAAACCGCAGTCACTCCGGTGATAAATAATACCTATGACAAAAGCTTCCTCTCCAAGGAATGACGAATCCGTAAGAACACGAGACTTGAGATACCGGTACTTGTCATAATCAGGATCCATGGCGACACCTAATCAGCTACCTATGTACGCCATCACGCAGTCTCTCGAACTACTTTCCTTGTACATGCCAGTAGGGGTACGCACCCCATTAGGGTGCGGCTCTGCCTAAGGCTAATTTGCAACAGCCCGGTCCTACGTTTCACCCGGAATCCGACATCACAACTTGTCTTTAGGAGCCTCACTCTGAACAATATGAAAACAGAATGCGCCTACTATTTTATGCGGCATAATTCATCGACCACGATCTGAAAGACAGTTCTACAGCCCAGGATGCTTTTTGAACCTCTCCTGTCAGCACCAAACACCACGAGTTAAGTGGACAGTACCAGTGAAAATCGATCAAATCTGTATTATTGGACCGATCTTTCCAAATTTTAACACAATGTGTAAAGAGCCAAAATAAAATCTTTTTGTTCTTGCCAATTTTTCCGTAAAACGCATAGAATTTTTTTTTCAAAATTTCATGATATTTTTAAAAATTTTCGAATTGTATCTAGTCTGTCAGCTTTGGAGGTAGAGAGGTCTGGTTTTCTGCATTCTGTTCGTAATTGAAAACTCTAAACATGGGCGCGTAATTTTGCAACATTTCAATTTGGTTTTTTAGACATATATATATATATATATATATTGTTTATTTCAAGAAATTCAGTTTTTCTGGGTTTGTAACCAGTTCTCCACAAATAATTTAACAACCAAATTGAAATGTTGCGCAATAACGCGCCCATGTTTAGAGCTTTCAATTACGAACAGAATGCAAAAAAAAACAGACCTTTCTACCTTCAAAACTGACGAAATAGTTAGAATTTGAAGTTTGAAAAGTTACTTATTTAGAAACAAACAACCCCCATACTGAAGTTTCAAGTCGTGTCCACAGACGATGCGTTCACGTACAGGCTTTTTTTATACCACATTGAAGTATAGACGTTATTGAATGACTTTGAGCAAAAAAAAACGATTTTCGACAATTTGATTGACTTTCACCGGGAATGCTCCCTTAAATCATGAAAAGGTAGCTAATACATTAAACGCCAACCTGATCTGTCTACCCCATCTTCTTAGAGACTCATGGTTAGTGCGTTACCGTCCCGTCTCGGACACACGAGGCTTGGGCAGGAGAAAGGACAAAATATCTGCCTTAACCTACCACTAAAATCTGTTTGACCACCTGGTCGGCCGTAACACCAGGCCCCTTAGGACAAGAGGTTACGTAGCGTAGACCGTCGTTCCGAGCTAGCAGTCCATGCCACATTGCGCCCCATCCGACGGACAGGCAGGCTACAAACCCCAGTCACGGACTGGCAGCGTCGTCCCTCCCAAGTTACCTAGAGGCTAGGATCCACCATTTACCCTAATATTGCAAACTGCCACTGAACGTTGGGTTTTTGGACCTTGATGGTAACTGTACTTTAGTAATTGCCTCTTGTGAGCCACCACAAACCAGAATAACGAGAAGTAAGGCTACCTCGGCGGGAAACGACCTATAGTCCGCCAAACAGCTGCGGACGTAAAACAATCTGACAACTGTCTAGTCGAAACACAAAAA
>LQNS02278142.1:1258085-1269192 GCA_001587735.2 Parhyale hawaiensis | reverse complement strand
CAGCGTCGCAGATAGGGCACCATGGTCCGAGGAACCAATGGGAGACACCACTGAGACTCCAACCAGATCAGAAACATCAGTCATCAGTAGATCAAGAACACCTCCCATCAAATGGGTAGGACCTTCAACCAATTGCTCACAACAAGAGGCACTCACGAAATCGAAGGCGGCATGACCATGGCAATCAGTCGTCCAAGAGCCTAACCATTCCCCATGGTGACAATTAAAGTCACCCATGAAGGCAAAGGCAGAACGCCTATCCGACGACTGAATTCTAGCCATTGCATCCAGGAGACAATCAAAGACCCGATCATCAGCAGACGGGCTGCGATATACTGAGAACAAATAAAAGTTCCTGAATGAGCCACAGACTCGAAGCGCCATCATCTCGCAGCATGGACACTCATATTCACTCTGCCTGGACACAACAACACCCTTTCAAACGTAAGCAGCCAAACCCCTAAATCCAGGGCAAGAGTCTCGCAACCGCAGCACTGGCATTTCATAGTTCGGGATCATCAGCTCAAAAACATGGCGATGGCTAGAGACGAGCGTCTCCGAACAGAGCACAAGGTCATAACTGGAAGAGGCTACTGCTAGTTCAGCCCAATTACCATATAATCTCCGAACATTAGTGCACAAGATCCGGCAGGAGCGAGACCCAAAACCACGAGGACCGGGGTTCCCTTCTAAGCCCGGATATCTAGTTATCAGGCACGCAAAGAACAATAAATAAACATACACCATAAGCAAAGGAAATCATCAAAAATATTACAAAATCGACAGTCGTGATAGCAACGAAAGCGGCCAGCTATCCACGCGCTCCAGACCCTGCCATCACCAGTACGGGCTTTGGTCGTAAAGAGAAAGAAGAGAGAGGAAAGGAAAAGAGCATCAGGTGTTACTACCCGAGGGAAGGAAGAGAGGAGCAGACTGCGGAAGACTGAGTAACCAGCTTTGGCACCAGCCTGTTCATCTCCTCTCGGGGATGCCGTTGAACCAAGAGGTCTCATCCACCTCTAGAGTGGCATTTCCTCCAACTCAGGCTACCCAGAGCCCCAAACCCAACGCCAGCTCATACGAACAAAGCGGCGTCCATGGTTGGACAATGGGGGCGGCCTGATAAGTTCAGGCCACGCGTGATAACGCGCAGGCCACGCGTAATAATGGAATTCAAATAGAACATAATCTACGTACAAAAATCAAATATTTTCGCGAAATAATGTTATCAACTAGTAAAATTTCTTTTATTTCCAACCGTGAGGAGCATATACTGTATGTTATCAGGGAGGAGTCTAAGAAGCCAATGAACAGGGCTACGTGGAGTAGCTGGATGTCAGCTCCTGTACGGTCGGCATATGCGTGGCTAATCAAGGGTCCAATAGACGAAAGGCGTCCAATAGACGAAAGGTGACGGGTCAAATGGCCCAAGGATTTCGCTTCTAATTCCATGGCGAAAATTCTTCAAGGTAGTCGAGCTAGATATTCGCATGTTGCCACAAATTATCGGGTGTACAGAAGTCAATGATTGAGCAAACGCCTCTGCAAGGCGTAGGAGTAAAGGCACAATACATCACCCAAGACGGGGAAACGCTCTGTTTCACTTAATTTTCACCACCCATTGAATATTTCCATTTCAGCCGGGCCCGCAAGGACCGGAGCTGATGAAGGGTGCAAAGATGAGCACCGGACCTAAGCTGACCCGAAAGCCCTTTGCTAACCCCAGTCGAACGTTGTCACTCGGATCCTCCCAAAATTTTGCCCCAGCCAATCGTATTTGAACGTCCTGGATTTAACTTCCCTCGGCTCATCCCCTCATCTCCACCCTTAAGTATATATTTGAGCCAACCCTCGTATTGCCCCAGCTAATGCCATTTTTAAGAGGCTGCTCCACTACGTAATCTAGCCCTCATTGGTTACTTCCCGATTTCATAAGCCCCACTTACATTGAGCTGTGTCTCTCTTCTAAAACCATGAAGAGAAAAATGAAAACTAAAAATATAAACTTTTCCCTATAATATCAGTCACCAGCAGCTTCGTTGTTCCTTTCATACACCATTAGTTGTTTGGCCAGTGTAACTTGAGCTAAGTCTGCATCTTTCTGGTTTGCAACAATTAATTTTCAAACCAAAGCTGTCAGAGCTATAGACCTGACCGTTGTCTTTTTACGAGAAGTAAAAAGACACCCAAAACTTCGGCCAGCTGCCTGTCTATCACTAGTAGTATATAGAGCACCGAAATAGACACTGTTGAGGGTAACCTACTCTCGCGGCTCCCCTCGCGCATGAGCTTCCGGTTTATAACGGCCAATGCACTACCGGTGTAGCGGGGGTCTGGGGGGCGCCAATCGGAAGTGGGCAAGGGACAAAATTTTTTTCAAGAAGTGATAAGAAAACAGCTAAAGGTATATAGGCGATCTTCCTTCCAGCAAAAATTAGAACTTCTTGCTAGTTGAATTTCTCCCGATCTAATACTGAAAAGCGTAACGGGCAAACACATGAACGGATGAAGAGACAGAGCCTCAAGCAGAATTAACATACGGTATTGATAAGAAAAACTCAGCTCATCGAGTTTCTGGAATTGTAAATTGGTTCGACCCCGATAACGTCACACCACACCCCTACCTTTTCTGTAATTTCAGTCTGTCTTATCAATGGTACATACGCTAGCCAAAGGCTAAAGAAACTGGCAGTGCGTGAAATATTCTGCGCAAATCATTGTTTTTCTATTCACACATTTGGAAATGGTCCAATGTTCAACAGACTTCGAACTCCATTCAAATAAACAACGTTGTCTTTGCCGTAGACAGAATCGCGGGACCAAAAAAAAATCTAATACCCAGAAAAATTTTATAGATGCTACCCACTGCCTTCACAAGCTATATCAAGTTGAAGTTTATGATAAAACGGAAACAACGCGACATAGATGGTACAACATGTGGTTTGTGTACAAGATTTTGAGTATTTGATTAGCGAATCACGAGTAAATACACAGCATGCTCCCCCGTGAAATTTACTGAAATTGTCACTTCACAGGTTTTTAGGCGCTGATTCGGTAGTCAAAACTCACAAACTCATTCGGTTGGCTGCCTCGTGGCACCGCCATTACAGTGGGAGTGATAGCTCCCTGGTCATATCCATATTTGTATTACGATGCTCCAAACGCCAGTGTCATCTAATATCATACATGCAAAGGCAGTGCGATATTGAGTAGAACATAAGTCCGGGATGTACCAGCTGTCTAATTTTTTTTTTGGGGGGGAGGGGATTGGGCAGAGAAGTGCTATAGTCTGACCATTTTATATAGGCGGTTCGGTCGCAGACAAACTCTTCTACAGCGGGGCCAATTCTATGAATATTTGAGATTTCTCTACATGCAGTTAGTGGGCGTGTCTAAGATATAAGCCGAACAAAATCTCAGATATACTCATAAATTTGGCCACGCTATAGAGGAATTTGAGCACGACCGAACCGCCTTCATAAAATGGTCAGACTATAGTGACCCTGTTGTTTCGCTATTTGTCACTTTTACCAACAGTTCGCCCGAATACCCTTTAGATTAGGGTTGTGACTTCGCAAAATATGCAAGCATGTTATAACCAAATATATGACTGAATTTGATTTCTTACATAAAATATGATGCATATGCACTGCATGCATACACTTCGCTAGTATAAACTATGAAAATCAAAATTCACTCATACAAGTGGACAGAATATGCGTGCATATTTCGTGAAATCACAGCCCTACTTATGGTAGTTCATCAAGCTTTGAATGTTCGGGGAAAGTTAAAAATCAAATAGTTTTCTTTCTACTTCGTAACCATAGCTGACGAAAAACTCAGTGCAACTGACACTATTCAGAGTTCCAGTACTGGCACAATTCTACGAGGATTCACAAGAGGCACATTTTCACAAAAAACGCAAAGGATGTGTCATTGGTCACGAAAGTCTTATAAAGTCCCAAATAGTCTTAAAAAGTCCTAATAAGTCCGGTGACTTAGGCTAAAATTTAGTCTTTCACTCAGCTCTTCAACGTACAAGTAAAAATATTGATACCAAGTGAGCAGCTGTAGTAGTAAATAACTATATTCAAATTACTCGCTAATCTGCCTGCAATTGCTGCTGGTACTCCAGACAGAATAACTAATACACAGGTGCCACGGATTAAATAGGTCAAAAGAATCACAAACCTTTGCCTAAGCCGCAGCTAAAAACGACGATATAAAAATCGAAAAAATACTGTACATATGGGTACAAATAATATTACACATTTCATTTAACGTTCACCCTAGATAATCGCCGATTATTAGATTTTCAATAAAGAACGCTAATTACGGAAATTCGACAAAATTAAAAGTCTAGAAGAAAAAGGATATCAAACACGCGAAAGACATGATGCAAGAGCAGCCACAGACAGGCTGACGACAGTACAGTATTTCTACCCATAACAACGCTGCTTGCGTCTAAAGTAACTCTTACAATATTAGTGGCGATGACCCTCAGTTGAAAAGAGAAAATAAGAACAGTTACCACTATAGTTTAAGCAGGACTCTGTGGGTAGGAGAAGGTTGGTTGTAGGGTCACTGACCTCAAATATAGAAAGCGAGTGAGCTTCCAATTATTTGAAGAAGACCATTAATACCTTCAGTTAAGTTATCTATTGAAGTCGAGTGCTACAATGGAAGATACTTCCCTTTTTTCTATTTCTTTCCCTAGCATTGACACTTCCATAAGCGTATTTGAAGCATACCTACCCACGTGGACATGGCCCCGTGCTGCACCCGACCATGCCAATAGCCAAAGGTCATCACACCCTATACAATATGATGCAGCTATTGTACATTAGGATTAGTACAACCGCTTCTGCCATAATTTTATACCTAAAACGAAAAAAAGGGATCTGTACAACCGTCTTGAGCTAGCTTATCGTCGGTTGTGCAAGTACCGAAAAAAGAAATACAATGGTTTTGGAAGCTCCACTTGAAATCAATACTGGTTTAGGTCATCTGTAGGTGGGAGTGCGACAACGAGCTGGTATTTCGAACAAGAGCAAAAAGATAACATCAATAAGTGCAGTATAGAGAGCTTAGTATACGTAATGACTCCCCTCTAAGTAAGGCTGTAGCCCTGGTGCTCGCACTGCCGCGAGCTCTGATACGTCATTAATAGAAGTAGATAATACTGAAGAGCAACAATGGGCACTTGCTGCCCCTGCACATTTCCGTTACTCGAACGACCGGAGCTTGAGGTTATACAAAAAATGACTAAGACGTTTTAAAACTATAAGTACATGCGCACAATTATAAGTACTGTATTCGCACCCCGATGTTAACCCTGAATTATTTACCGTACCTCTAAACTACTCGTGTCAGGGTAATGAAGTTCCCCAATACGTTCAGCAGTGTGACTGAGAGAGACAAAATTTGAAATTGGCGTACAAAGCAGAAAGCATGGGATGTAAAATTACCAATGATAAATTGTATATACTCTTTTTCCAAGCAACATGCTTGAGCTAGTTAGCTTTTCCACATTTCCTTTAAATATATGACATTTTTTCTATGGGCATCAATCATGTACTGTTTTTTCCCGTTTACGCTTTACCAATGTTCTATTTGCTTTAAACTGAGTTTAAACAATCACCAAAATATAAACACTTTGCACCCGTTTCAACCAAACTTACACAGCTATGCAAAACGTTTAAACTGTATGGTCTGAATTTCAGGACTTCTGACCATTATGAGCTGCAGGCCTAACACGCATGTCTTAGGCCTGCAAACGTTTAAATAACTGGTAGCACGTTGAACGTTTCGCAAACCGTAACTGTTTCAGTAATTTTGCAAAATGGTTAACTGTTATACAGGTTTGGTTTAAACCGGTGCAAAATGACTAAATTTGTGGTGCTTCTTTAAAGCAATTAGAGCAAATGTAAATCGCAAACGGGAAAAACAGTAATTCACTCCAACGTCAACGCCCCGTTTTGCAAAATGTGTAACGAGTAATCATTATTACTTCACGTTAACGCTAAGCCCTCTGACGATCTTCCTCCAAGGGAAAATTATGGCGGACGTCCTTACCTTTGGAGACTTGATTTGGAGAACCAAATTCTTTGTAGTTTTTATGTCTAATGAATTTCGATTTGCCACATATAGTTGGCCAGATATTTCTCTGGATGTGGTTCCTTCTTCATGCCTATTAACAATTAGATTTTATCTTATGAGAAGATATTACTTCACCTTTTGCCATGATTTCTGATTGCTATACAACCAAGTAATTCACTTCTTTCCCAATATGACTTTAAATGGTTATTTGAGAATATTCCAAAATTTTTGCGCGTCTGGAAACTACTGCCGAAAAAGCTAAAAGGCTTTCAGAAGCTAACTGTAATTGTTCTAGCAGTAATTGAACACGTAAGTTAATGAAAAAATGCATAGGTGTGACTACTTTTTGATTTGTATGAACACTTTTCAGCTGTGAATTGTCTGTAATTTCTTTATTCCTTCATGTATAAATGGGAAATTAATTTTGCGGGACGTCTCTCTTTTATAGTGTTGGAAGCAAGTGCAACTTTATTGACCATGGAATGTATAGTTTTTTAGGAATAATAAAATATTAAGCGTTAACATCAGGTACGAATACTGTCTATAGGCACTGTACAATTCGTTCGTTATTCGCATTAATCTTTAAAGTTTTTTCAGAAACTATACTCAACTAGAGCACTCAGAGAGCACATACCTCCGCCAATATACTACCGGTAACGAATAATTCAAATTAGTTCTGGCACCATGATTTTCCTTGTATCAGCATCAAAATCTAATCACTGTACCTTTTAACAGGATTAACAGTTTTTGAAAGTCTCTTGGAGATCTGTTCTGAACTTTTTGAGTTATGGTTATGTTACTAACAAACATTCTGACAAACATTAGTCAAACAGACAAACCGCCCATCACCAAATTTTGATCATTATTTCTTTCAACAATACTAATAACTCCTGTTAATTTCATGAAGATCCATTCATAACTTTTTCAGCCATTGTGCTAACAAGCTTAAAATCAAACACAGCGACAAAAAATTAACGATTGAACAAATTATCACAAAAATTTGGTCATTTACTCTTCGTAATGTATCTACAACTAATGTAAATTTTATGATAATGCTTCAATTACTTTTGAGTTAAGTTGTTGTACTTATAAAAAATCACAGATGAACGGATTTTTACCAAAAGTTAATAATCTGTTTCTGTTAAGATGTCTAACAATACCTGTGAATTTCGTAAAGATCCGTTCTCAATTTTTCGAGGTGACAGACAAATAGACGGACAAGCACGACCAAACATAACCTCTTTTGTGGATGTAATTATTGCTGTATCTATGTATTTTGGTGTGACATTTATATTTGTTCTTTGTTTCAACGCCTTACAACACTGTCACAAATAATGAAGGGTAGGGCAGATATGGTTTTGAAGTTTCTCATCGATATCGAATATGACCTCATTTCTATAATACTTTCGTGATTGATGTGTTGCAGCGGAACGAACGAACGAAACGTGATCTCTAGCAGTTAAATATAGTATTCAACCCATATTTTCTAAAATAGGAATACGTCTGCGGCGCTGTTTCTTCCATATTTTATTTCGCAACTTTGTGCGGTGCCCACAAATGTCCCTCCTGTGAAGACAACATCGATTCAGCTCTTACTTAGCTCCAAGACTCCTGCTGTTACGGTCCCTACATCGTCACAAGAGACTGTCAGTGAAACTAACAAAGTGAAGTTCCTGGGAAAAGTTCAACACCGCGTTGAAGAAAATCGCTCTACCCACAAGGAAAAAACTGCCCAGATGTTACGTCTGCGAACCGATGCACCGGCGTATAAGAATGCCCCGAATAAAGTTTATCAATAAGATGCTATGCAAGATTTGGACAATCGCGATAACAACGCCTCTGATGAAAAACAAGAGAGATGCATATATAATTGAGAGGCCTTTGTATCGCCTCCTTAGAAGGTCATCGAATCTGTGTCTGTCTGAAAGTTTGAGATATCATTTATCAGGAGAGACCATCCTGGTGAAGGATGAGCAGAAGGTGAAGATCAATTTTTTCGCCGCCGTTCCCCCAATTTCTGTAGGCGTGTTAATTTCTGCTGCTATGTGACATCAATGTTTACCAGCTACTTTGAAGCTTCCTCACGCCAGTTGCAGGCGCCCAACAAACAATGGGTTAAAATTGAGATCAAAATGTACCAAGGTAGGACTCAATTTAGTCTGGATTGGTACTGGGGCATCCGCATACAGCCTATGGGCAACCACAGAAAACGTGAGGCACTCACGAATACATCAGTTGGGTACTCGACACAAGAACTTGAAGTTACAGTGGCCGGTTACGTGTTTTGGTATGAGGGCGACGCTCGACACGACTGCTCACGATACCGCACCACGACAACGGCACCTCCGAAACCCACAACTCGTATTAGAACAACAGAGCCAGCTGCAGCCGTTTCAACGGCTCACTCTGAGGTCATTGATTCTATTTCAAGTGACACCAACAGTGTAACTGCTTCAGTACTATCAACTACCAATGATTACACTAACGATACTGCAGGTAACTGTATAGGAGTAGTTCAGTACCAACTACATTTGCGCTTTATTTTGACTGTGTACTTTATGATTTTAACTATTGTTATAACCATATTATTTAACATCAGACCTTCTTGGTACTGATTTTCAGTAATATCTCTCGCGTGGCATATGCATCTATGATCTGTAAATGACATTAAAGTCCGAAATGATTGCGGTATCTCCAGCCTCAATATCACTTGCTCTTCATCCATCATCAGTTTCATTCAACTTCCATGGCCCCTCAATCATCATTAAGTTCACTGTAATCACCGCTGACTTCTCCATTATCGATTTCATAGTCCACACCAACCTCAGGTCCTCTATAATAATGAGTTTCAATTCGTCCCGGTTCATCATCAGTTTCATGCTCACCTCCATTTGCTTCACGATCATCGTCGCTCTCCACACTCATCGATAGTTTCATCATCATCCGTAGTCACCTTTCGATCGTCATCAGCATGGTAGCAGCGGAACTTGCGGACAGCACAGTTGAGCTGAGGGTCAAGGGAACGACCCCTTGTCCAGGCGGCTGATCTTTATCACGGCGCTCGACTCTCTGAATCAGCAAATTTGCTTGGTGTACATAGCTAATGTGGGGAAACTAACCTTAGCGTAGGAGGTAGCATGTCGTTGAACTTTGCGCTAAATGCGCCATAGTTCTTAGCGGTCCGCCGTCAGCTGTAGCTGCATTTACTTCTCAGGGGCTAGTTAGCCTATATCTGCCGCACAAACCAGTGCGTTTGGGTTTCCTAGTGGAGAGTACAGTTGCATGCAGTTTGCTTTACCTTTTACACCTTTATCGTTCATATTCAGTTTTACTGTCATGTGCACTGACTTCGATCCTTAATCATCAGTAACAGCATTGGATGTCTATTTCATTCTCGCTTAAACATACCGTTGATTGGATCACAAAGCTCAACATTTACAAACTTTGTTCTCTCCCACTCAATCGATCAAGGCAAACGTTGGTTTTTTGCTTTTTTTGTACCTTATCCCGAGAGATACCATAGTTTTAGAAACTGAAATGCTGCCTTCATTCACGTAGCTTCCTTTTGCATTTTGTTTTTTATAGGTGTAATAAAACACAAATGTGTAATCGCATAGTAACATAATTTTTGAAAATGTCCATTTTATGTCATAGCTAGAGCACTCTGTGAGCGTATACCTCCGCCAAGTTAAGCGACTTTGGTAAAAAATTCAAATTCGCTCAGAAACCATAATTTTCTTTGTATAAACTCCAAAACTTAATTATTTGTTTCTTTCAATAGTAATAACAGCTTGTGCAATTTTCTTGAAGATCCGTTTATAATTTTTGAGTTATACTGTTAACAAACGTTATGACAAGAATGAGTCAAACATACAAACGAACAAACCGATCTGCACCAAAATTTAATTGGTTATGCTTTTTAGCATTACTAACAACCCCTATGAATTTCATAAAGATCCATTCATTATTTTTTGAGTTACTGTGCTAACAAGCATAAAATTAATAACGAACGAACGACCGAACGGATCATTACCAATATTTAGTCATTTATTCTTTGTTATATACCAAACAACACATGTTAATTTCATCAAAATCCATCCATAACTTTTTTAGTTATGGCATTAAGGAAAATAAGGCAGACAAACAGACAAACGGATAGATATATTTTCACCAAAAGTTAATCATCTGTGTCTCTTAACATACCTAACAATCTCTGTAAATTTCATCCAAATCGGTTCATAACTTTCTGAGTTATCTTGGTGACAGACAGACAGACAAACAAAGAGACAGACAGACAAACACGACAAAAATATATCTTCCTTGGCGGAGGTAAAAATAAAATACGATTAATTGATGAGGTACGTATTGAGAGGTCCATATACTTTCCGTTAATAATGAACGCCATCTCCAGAAGTGTTATTTGAGAACTCTACGCGTACAATCATGAAACAACTATTATTAATATTATGCCGTACGTGTCGTTAATATATCGTAGACATGGAGCCTGGGAAAGTTTTAGCTCAAGAAAACATGTTATATTTTCAAAAATCTAAAAACCCTCGGAGCTAAACCCCATTACTAAATATGTATATATACGCACACATATATAGGTGTGTAGTAAAGTGAATTCGATATCAAACTAAGAGTAAATAATCAAATTAACATGAGTCGACATTTAAAAAACGTTAACGTTTCGGGATTAGATTCCCATCTTCAGATCTAAGAAATTTAAAATCAAAGTGTTAGGATGTGAAACATTAAAACTAGAAATTTATTTTCATCTACTAGCTGGGAACAGAGGATGGCTTGAAATATGGCTTGAAGAATGCCCGAATAATTTCAAACCCATTCACTACAAACGCTACGTAAACGACACATTCCTAATTTTCAAAAACCCAACCGATTCAGACCTATTTCTACAATATTTAAACGGTAAACATCCCAACATAAAGTTCACAGCCGAAAATCAAACAAATAATTCCATAGCATTTCTAGATATCCTAGTCAC
>LQNS02278142.1:1224529-1239810 GCA_001587735.2 Parhyale hawaiensis | reverse complement strand
AAAATTGATGCTGTTCTAAAATTGATGCTGTTCTAAAATTGATGCTGTTCTAAAATTGATGCTGTTCTAAAATTGATGCTGTTCTAAAATTGATGCTGTTCTAAAATTGATGCTGTTCTAAAATTGATGCTGTTCACGTTGCCCTAGAATTCACGTAACTGTTTATTAAGGTAATTCCCATAGTATGGGCCAAGTGTCATTTGCCCCAATAAATTTGAATTTCATTCACCGTATCCATTATGCATCTAAATCTAACTGTATTTACATTAGGAGAGGTGGTTCTAAATCATGGGCCTTTGTGAGAAGTCCTTTTTCTTCCTAAAAATCGCTGAAGCCGTATCGACAAACTTAACTATGTAAATGTGCCCTCCACACGCTGTTCTTAAATTCTGTAGGCCATGGCATTTGCAGGCCTCTTAGGTCTCTAAGTTTCCTTTTTTTTTTCTTATGGCATTATATCTCCATACATTTCTCTTTCTCTCTTTCAGTTTTCTTCGTAGAACGGAAAAGACTGCGGAGGCGTGCGCGTTGGTCGTACGACCCCGTCATCTACGGCAGCCGACCAGCCCACGAGGTCCCTTGCCGCAAGACATAGCCCATTCCTTAAATCTAACCATTTGTCGTTTTCAATATATTAGTTAAAACTTTAGCCTCGTGTTTCACTCCACAGTCACTATTTTCGTTACAAACTAATACAAATTTTTCGTAATTAACTAAACACATCTTAGTCTACGTTTCACTTATCCTTCTATTTCTCTGGAGATATCTCACATTTTTCCATTTTTTTTTTTAGCTTGACCATTAAATTATAGAATTCACATCTGTTGACAAATATTCCTTTTCTTTCAAATTTTTCTCGAGTACAAACCCGGCGTACGAAGATTCCCCACACGAGTATTTTGCAATTTTCGCTGCGAAGATAATAACCAATTTGGAACGTTGACACGCTGCACAATTTTCTAGGTAGAATTATTACAGACGTTCCGAAGATCACGTTTAAACCCGTAGCACGATCCTTTGGTAGAATTATATACGGATGTAATATAGATCGCCTCAAAATGGGGAAATTAAATTCACTCCCGATGCTCCTGCAGAATCATTTCAAAACGTAGAGAAAATTATGTCAAAAAGAACTAAATTTCGTTGCATGATCCCTGAGCAGCTGTTCTAAGTCCCCGCGAGAACTTGTGACATGGAGTCTGAGCAGTTATATATCATCTCACAATGGTTTCACTACACGTTGATGGTAGCATGCTCGACCCAATCCCAGACAGGAGCCTTGTTCACGGCGTAGATGAACTACCGTAAGCAGTTTGAAGAATGCGAAATGATGTATTGCAGAAACAGATTCGAGTCCATTTTGATGACAAGCACACTGATTGGCGCAAAAGGCGAAGCCCTGTCGTCACATAGGGGACTGAAATTACAACGTTAGCACTCATGGCGTCAGTGATGCAAAAAGTGCAGTTGCGTGCTATCNTATCTCAAAACACTTGGCTCGGAGAAGGCTAGAGGCCCATACCCAGAGAGGAGCCAAAACAATTCCGTTTGCAGCACGGATCGGAATCGGAGGAATCAAACGTGAGTCCCACCGACACAGGGGAGAAGCACAGACACGTGCCTCCGAAGGAGAGAAGCGCTAAGTAACTTCCACTAACTCCTTCAAACTCAGACTGACTACCATCTTCGAACCAGACCTAAGTGTGAACCTTCAAGCTTTTTCCCAGATAAACATTTTTTTAACAGTTTTCTCGCTCAACAAATTCTGAACAACAATCTCCCACAGCTTAAGTTAAAACAATACACCCTTCTTACAAAGGCCTACAAAGACCCTCTCAAAACCGTTGGTTGCTCGCTGCGAACATATAAACATAGTCAGTCTTTATCTTGTCCCTCCTAACACCCGAGTGCGCAGCTGTGTTGTCATATATCTCACTGTCATAGGCTGCACTAAAGCCTTAATGTTTTAGAGCTTAATACTCGCGTTCGCTTAAAGAAAGGAAGATACTTTTGAAAACTTTGTTCGAAATACTTGTAAAAAGTATAATTTTACTACAGCGTGTATATGAGAAGTAAATTCATAATAATGAAGAAAAAAAATAATAATTTATCGCTGTTGAATACCCAGCAATATTAATTAATTAAGAATATAAATATACATAGAGCACAATATTCGTAACATAAACTGTAAAAAACAAAGGAAAAAATATGCAATCATAATATGCATTTCATAATATGTTTGCTATACCAAATGTTCATAAAATAATTCTCATACATTTATAATACCTTAAATTAATTTAGTGGATGTAGAAAAATAAACAAATAAAAGTATATAATTAAACTGTAAAAAAAAACAAAGGAAAAACTATAGAAAACTTTGATGGATAACTGAACATTTTTGGTCTGCCGCTAGCGAAATTAAATACAGCTGCATTTCTCGAGCGAAACGCTCCGCTTCGCTCGCGCCGCGCCGCTGGCAGTGTGAAAGGCAAAGCGTTTCTGCATAGGAATACCAAAAGATATTTAACACCGCTCCGGTTCGCTTCGCTCGCGCCGCGCCGCTTCGCTCTTGGTGTGAAACTTCACACACCCTTACTCTGATGCCTACAGTAACCCTTAACAGTGCTTGGGCTTTCTTCCACATTCATGCTCCCATTGATTCTGCTTCATCTTCTATCCCGACTTTCTGTTCTCGTGCGAATTGCATTTGTACGGAACACCTCACCAGAGTTCCTAGTTTCTGTTGTTATGGTTAACATGCTTCTTGTTTAGATTAGATAGTCGGCAGTAGACGAACCAATAGGCCCATTCCCTAAAAGACACCGGAACTTACGCCCCGGCCCTCTATGAGCTATTGCCATCATGTTAGTAGGATACAGATTACGGGAGAAAAGAGAAAAAAAAGAGGGAAGAGTCCCTGCCGAAGAGACGATCATGAATGCACGCAAGCACGATCAAGAGCCGCCGAAATGCGGAGCTTCAAGACGTCAAACTGTGTAGTTGGAGCGGGAGAGAGAAGAAGACGGATTAACACGTTTCCTGCGAAGGGACCCACCGGTGGGTCCCCTGAATCATATTTTAGCAGTGAAGGGACCCACCCTTGGGTCCCTTCTCAAAAGTAATAACTATTATAAAATTCCTAAATAAACATACCTAGTACCTAAAATTATGCAATTCATTGCTTTGCTCAAACTTATGAAGGTTTAAATAATACGAAATAATTGAGAAAAGTTAGATTTACTTGGAAAAAATTAGTTATGTATTCCATTGAAAATAAGCATTTTAGAAAAGATGTCTTACAGGTAAATAACACTCTTTTCCCTTTATTTAGTGTGCTTCAAAGCATAGCAGGAGACTAAAATATGGAGAGTCTTCATATGATGCACAATAGGTCAGTACCTTCCTTGTCTTACGCTGGGCTGCTTTATAAACTTCATTATTTGAGATCATCTCATTGCTCCCTGTACATTGCATCCTTTTCTTTCTGGCGCTTCGGCCTCTTGCAGAGAGTGTATAGATGGCCCAGATATGTTTTCTGCACTCTTTATTGGCTCGTTTGTTTCTTGTTCGTTCCGCAGTTTACGGAGAGAATGAGAGATTCTTTGAAATAGCGCATTGGCATTTTGTTTCAGCGTAGGCTGCGTAGTACTTGTTATACAGCACCCGAGCATTGACAATAGATGTACCTGTGAGCAATTCCATTGGTACCATTTTGTGCCACTTATGAGAGTTTCTGATGGGAGAATAATAGGAAGACAATAAAATTTTGATGAGATACATCAACACATTGTGTTTGATGACACTCGGTGGTTTTTTCAAAGCAATAAAATTAAACTAGAACGCCTCGTGGTGTAAGACCATCACCCGCGGTAAGGGGCACATCAAGCGGTCATTTTCGATCAATGAGTTGAGCGCACAGCCCCATTCCCTGAGTAGATCTTCAATAACATTAGAAAAAAATAAAAGCCTCGTGGCGCAAGACGATCTGCCGCTGTGGAGGAAAATTCAACGCCGTCATATTTTGTGTACAGCTAGGTCTAGTTCGTGACCATAGGTCACCTACAAAGCTCCCTACAAAAAATTATGAAAATTGCTCAACTCTTTCGACCACTTTTTCGGTGGACAGACAAATATATACACTAAATCTTCAACGAAAACATTATTACCTCTCTTACTTCGCTCTCGTGTGATAATAGAATCAATCGAAAATAAGATCAATTAAATTACGCCACAAGTTCAGAATTAACATATTTTTACAGTGCCTACCAGTGGGTCCCTTCGTATTGCAATCAGTATATCGTTTATCAAATACGAAGGGTACCACAGGTGGGTCCCGCCTTTTCTTACTTCAAAGTGCAGAAGGTAGCTTGAATAACATACCTACAACCTCTTTCAATCGTAGCTTACGGCACACTGACCTCGGAGTAAAACTATATTTACTCCGAGACACTGACGATGATAGAGACGAATGAATGTTTCGCTCCAGGCGCGTGACCTTAGGCCTGTCGCATTCAGCGCGCTGGGTAACCCCGGGTTACGCAGTGTGACCTCGAGGGTAACTCCGTCTCCAAAATCCGTGTCGCATTGAGCTGTTTACCGTCAATGAGACACGTCAGGGTTACCCGGTGTTACGCAAACTCGTTACCCTGCAAAATAGGTGGGTAGCGAGCGGAGTTCCCCAGTGTTAATGCCAAGTCTCGCCACATTTGCATCGAATAAATATGCGTATTATTATGTTTTGTGACCAGTGAAGACGTATCGTTCCTATATGTTTACTACATGTGTTATTATTTTGTTACTAGATTATATTCGTAACAAATAAAACCAAATATTTATTTATTTAGCTGAGTATTTAAATATTTCGATAGCGCTTGTTGGTTTGTTAACCTTTTGAGCTCTCACGAAGTCGGTTTATTGAGCTTATGGAGAAAAGCCTTCAATTGGCGTAAATCATCAATTTCTTATAGTAGAAAGATCTGCAGGGATCTATCACGTAATTTTTAGAGGCTATTTCATCAAAATTAGCAATAATTACGAATAAACGCCTGGGTTTACATTGGGTTTGTTTTTGTTTTGGTTGCTTCGGGGTTACGCTTTGAGAAATCCTGTCTCATTCACCTCTATAATAGCGTAACACCGAGTGAATAACGCCGCGTAACACCGAGTAACTCTGAGGTAATCTGAATGCGACAGGCCTCTTAATACCAGGGATCGCAGGAAACGTGTAAGGTGGCCTCGGAAGCTTAGGCCGTTAAGAGTTTGCGACTCCTGGAGGAGGAATTCTTAGCTGTGGAGGATGTCTCTCCCAATGTATGTCAAGACGACTTTTAAGCGCGTTGACTGACTCCGCACTAACAACATCGGAAGGGAGTCTATTCCAATTGTTGACTATGAAATACGGAAAGAACTACTGACTTAAGATCGTTCTTCGAGCTTTATGCTTGAGTTTTTGACCGTTGTTTCGCAAGCGATCATTGAGGTCTCTTTCAAAGAGTCCCGTTATAGGGACGTCGTTGAAGCCATTCAAATACTTGAATGTTCCTATTAGTTGCTCCCTGAGTCGTCTTTGCTCGAGAGAGATTAAACCCAGTTCTTTTAGGCTACATTCATACGGCTTATTTCAGAGCTGAGTTATCAATTTGGCTGCTCTGCGTTGGACTCTTTCCATTTTATCGATATCTTTACACAGACAAGGCGACCAGAATTGAACAGCAAATTCTGAGTGTGGCCGCACTAATGCCTTGTACAAGGAAATGATGATGTCCTTGGACTTTTATTCAAAATTTCTTGTGATGAATCCCAGTACTCTGCTTGCCATTTTCACACTCTTGTCAACATGCTGTGTTGTAATTTGTTCGTAATAGAGATTCCCAAGTCACGTTGTTGGGTGTTAGCAGCCAATACCGTCCTATTCATTTGCAATGGGGGTGAAAGGTTCATCAGCCCTATGTGCATAACTGAGCATTTGTCGACATTAAAGCTCATCTGTCACGTTGTGCTCCATTCCATGAGGTGGTTAAGCTCTTGTTGGAGCTCGGCTGTTTTCATGGCAGGATGACATAGTTTAGTATCATCCGCAAATTTACTGATTTTACTACGGATGTTAAAATCGAGATCATTGAGAACACTAACAACTTTCATTGCCGTTAGCAGCTTAGAGGCAACTCAACTATACCGTTCACGTAGCTACGGCACGGCTTCAGCTTGCGCAAAGTTGAACTATATCAATTTTTTTTTTAATATTTCAGTCGCTATTGCAACTTTTACTCTATAGCGAGTGGCAATGTTGAACTGCCAACGACCGCTCCTAATTCTGAGTGGCTTAAGACCGCAATGATTGACATTTTAAGGATTACAGCACAATGTTCATAGACGTCATGCTGAAGTCACGGCCACGTCTAGGCAGTCGGATTAGTTAAGTTGCTTCTAGGGCTGCTAGTGGCAACGAAAGTTGTTAGTGGGCAGCCGTCCTAACACTCTTCAAAGTGAAAGAGAGCGCGTCATGCACAGCTCGAGTAATCCTCCTAAAAGCCTTGAGGGCAGGGGCAAAAGAATGCAACCAATGTTTGTCATTGTTGTTCACCTTATAAAACATACAGAGTCCGGCCACTCCTCTCCTATGGGACAGATTGACCAGAGCATGTTCGGCACACAGCCTGCAGGCTGAACTCACAAGTCGATCATGCAAACGCAAGTAACGTCAGCAGCTGAAGCCCAGACCGGTGAGTAATACGCCAACACAGGCAGCAAAATAGCATAAAGGCAGCTGCGGACAACCTCCCTGTCACCAAACACAGAATTCACCTTACGCAAGAGACAAATCTTACTGGAAGCACGTGACACCACCAGTCGCCTACTGTGCGACTCAAAATTAAGCTTCTCAGCAAAGACAACACCGAGAATCTCCAAGGACCTAGACTCCTAAAGCAAAGTGTCTTCTATCTTCAGATGCGGATGCTGCGGTAAAAGTGTCCGAGACTGATTGATAATCATAAACTTGGTCTTGCTGGCATTCAGCTTCATACTCCAAGCAGAGCACCATGTGCTAATGCCCAACAGATCCCTATTCAGAGACTGGGCGACATCATCACGAATGCTAGTGGCAGGTGTCTCTGCTAACAAAGTGGAATCGTCGGGGCATAGTTAATGTCTCATTCTCAAGCGAAGAGAGCACGCATACGAACCGTAGCGGGCCAGGTATGCTACCATGAGAAATACCAGCCTCCACCGCTACTGATGCACTCAAAAAAACCGCCAACAGACACACTCTGCATTCGCTCAGAAACTAAATCCTGAAAGATTGACAGAACCCTACCACCCACATTGTACGCCTGTAACTTTTACAATTGACACCTGTGGTTGACTCTGACAAACTCCGCACTTAATTCCAGCTGTAAAAGGCGTGTGTTACAACAACATGCCACTTCTGAGAGGCTACAGTGGCAACACCCAGAGGCCACCGAGGCCTCACTCCAAGAGGCTATCCACTGCGATCAGACGTGGGCCTCACCGTTCGGCGCCGCTCCACTGCAGCTCTGCTAACATTCGCCTGCCCGTCCGTGCTGGAATTTCCTTCACATAGTCGCCTGTCACATTTATTCAGCTTAGCTTACATGTGCTGCTAGTTAACTTAGAATGTTTATCTAACCTGTAGCAATTGACTACTAAAAATAATGTGAAGTTTAGGCATGGACACTGCTAGAAAGTTTTCTATTAAATGCCAACCCATCGTATATGCTGGTCTTCCAAGGATTTTCTTTGTTCAACTTGTTCAAAGTCGACAAAGAATAAATAACTTAGATAACTTTAAAGTAAAGTTGGCACTCCCAGTTATCGAACAGCTGCCTAGGTTCAACAGGTCGAGTGACGGGACCATCGCTCACTGGCCTCGATCACACTGTATTGCTTTTTAGTCTGCAGCTGTCGGCTGACGTAGACGAGCCCGGCTAAGGGGTCCGTGCCTTTGAAACACCAGTTTGTCCAGAAGTTGTGCCTGTCACTATAGTTGTGTATTCGTCGATATTGTACTAAATCTACCAGCCATTGGCACATTGTGTCAAAGTTTCGCTATCCAAAAGAACTCACTTGTAATAGCTTGTCAGTGTCTATACAACTTTTGCCTAGTAAAACTTCTACAGCAACTGTGTGTCTACTGAACCCTTTAAGAAAAGCTATTATCAATAGCGTGCCTCAGAACCATAATCTAGCGCAGACTGTGAATAGTGTGACACCGACAACAATGCGTCACAACAACCAAGACCAGTTCGTAGCCTCAGCAAAACGATCAAGCTTACAAACGACCAATTTTTCAAACACCTTCCACGAAATGGGCGTCAGCGTAATAGGTCGGTAGCTGGCGACATCAGACCTTTGTGAATGGGAGTCATATTCCCAATGTGCCAACAACTGGGAAAATTTCGTAACCGCATCAGGCGCCGGCAGATCACTCCAAGCTTAGGGTCGAAAACGCCAGCAAGCTGCTTATAAAACAGAGGAAACATGCCAACCGAGTCTGCTTCTCCTTATGGATCAAAGCCATCAAGCAGCACCTGGTAGTTCCAAATTTGAGCGCCTTAGAAGTTAAACGAGGTTGAGGGTGACATGCATGAGGCAATGACCACGTATCTCTGCTCTGCTTCCTGTCAAAGTGAACTAACAAGAGTTCTACCCTAGCCAAGAGATCAGCAGTGGTACCACAACCGGTACTAACGTGGAGCGGCAACGAAGGTTCAGCACAGAAAACTGAATCTTTAGCTCACTTCACCAACGATGTGGATGGTCAATACTCAGCAGAGACTCCATAGAACGCTGCCTCTGCCGATGCTGTGCCCTCTCATACACACGCTTAGCCTCGGCCTTACGATTCACATAAGTCTGCCACGACGTGCGGTCACGCGAACGCCGCCAAGCCCGATAAGTCGCTTGTTTAGCTTCGAAAGCTAACCGACACTGGTCGTCAAACCACAGTTTGTACTGAGACCTCATAAAAATAGTCCTCTTCGAGACAAACCTCTCCAAAACAGACACAGTCAAGTTGTTAAGCTCAGAGATTGGATCCTCACTGCAAATAATCTGGCGCAAATGTAACGACCTTACTGCTCCAGCAACCCAGTTAGACTTGCTCTTAGCGAACGCCACTCTCCTAGTGTATACCACAGGAGCAACCTGGTTCAGATCCAAAGACACAGCAAGATGTGAGTGGTCTGAAGTGCCAATAGGGGAGCCAACTGCTACAGTCATCAAGTCAGGATATCAGTCATAATGAAGTCGAGACAATTACCAGCAATATCGTGGAATTATTGACTAGCTGTACACGACCAGAAACGGTGAAAAAATCCAACGCAGCCTCACCATGGCCATCAGTCGGTGAGAAAGATCCCAACCAGTCCCTGTGGTGTGCCTTAAAATCTCCCAAAAAGCAAACGCTGACTTATGATCCGTATTCTGGATCGAGGCCATCACCACCAGCAAACAGTCATACAGAGAATCATCAGTTGTAGGGCTTCGGTATAAGGAGAACAAATAAAAATTATTCAAACCGCCACACACCCTTACAACCATGATCTCATGACAGGTGCATTCGTACACTGACTGCCAGCAAGCGTAGAAACAACTCCGGACATAGACGGTTATGCCCCGAATTCCAGGGCCCGATCCCACTAGCCTGCGAAAAGAGGACTGAAAACCCGCCAAGGCAAGCTCCGCGTCGTACTTCCTACCCGACACCAGCGTCTCGGAACAGCACACGGCATCTACACCACGGGACACGAAGCCAAGCTCCGCGGGGTTGGCATACAGTCTTTTATTTTTGCAATAAAGGAGACTGCACCCCGAGCCCGATCCGTCCTGGGTTACTCTCCAACATCACCAAAATGAAGTAAAAGAGATATGATGAAGATAAAAACACAAGTATACAAAAATGTACAGAAATGTAGAAAATAGAAGAAAGAAATCCCCAAAGGAAACGATGAGCAGAGACAGAAAGTCGCTCCAGTAGTCGGAGCTGCATACCGAGCAAGGCCTATATAACCCCCAGGTTTGCCAGGTTATGGGGGATGACAGTATAGATGGACATGTGGGTAACTCCACCAACCTCCCATGCATGGTATTGCCGCTCAGAGCGCGGTATTAAAACAGAAGAAAGAAAAAAGTAGAGGAAAGAAGAAAAAATCACGTTTGTGCCATCGAAGATGGGGAGAGGAGCTGACTGTGGAATGCCGAGCTCACGGCTATGGAAACAGTCAGGTGATCTCCTCTCTGGTTGCTGATTGCCCCATGGAGCTCATACGCTTTTCATACCTACATATTTTCTAGCATGAGGGTTCCCACAGCCCCATCTTCCCTAGGATCATACGCCTGCCAAGCAGTAGCCGGTAGCCAATGAGATGGGATACAAGTTTAGTCGCTTGGAATCGACTCGGCTTGGGTCGCCTCTTACGCCACGTATAGGACGGGAGAGGAATTCTAAAGCCCCTACTCCAGGGCTAAAAATCTAAGCTTCTTGTAAGTTTAAATTTCTCCCTCTCTAATACTGAAAAGCGTAGAGCGTAAAGTGCAGCGCATGGACTGGACGGGCTTACAGACGGAGCCTCAAGCAGATTCTATATACAGTCATTACAGTGTAATACAACGTTTCGTGCATTTATTTGTATATTTCATGTCAGAATCTTAATGAAATAGATAAGAAAAAAATAGGCCAGTTTGCAGATTTCGTAATCAAGTTGCGTTTCCATGAAGATCGATGACCGGGTTGCAAAAGAACGCAAAAATGAGATCCTTATCCCTTTATTCTCTGAATTCATTTCTTACCAAGTTGGAAATTCTAGCGATTCTGTTCCCTTATGATGGAATTCAGTAGACAAAAACTAGACCAGGCTGCAGAAGATGGCCGAATTGGGAATAATTATCGGTATTAAAAAAAAAAAAATGAGAGATAAAGTAAAAATTTCAGTTTATACTCTGCAGATTTTCATGAAACTTGGTACAGATGTGAAAAATCGGAAATATGTGGGTTCCACTCATGTACTTTTTTCAATTTTACCGATAGAAAATAAGTTATTCATAGAAAACGGATGCCTTGTTTTCCGCCATTTTCTCGTATTTCAGTTTTTAAAATATGTGCCACCTTCAAATCTCTATTTCTCCGGCATTTTTGACCGATTTTCACCATTCAACTTGCAAAATAAAGGGAAATGTGTTATCTTAGTCTACAAAAGTACGATCTGTTGGTTTCAACTTTCTTCCTCATTTTTTTCGAAAAATATCTGAAAAAATAGAAAATCAAATATTTTTAACTGTTCTAAAAATTCGTAACGAAATGCAAACAGGACGGATCGTACTTTTATAGTTAACATCTTTTTCTTTATATTGCGAGTAAAACTGTGAAAATTGGTTGAAAAATGCCGGAGATAGAGTATTTTCAAAATTTACCCACCCCCAAAAAAATGTCAATAAGTCAAAAAATATCAACAATTTCGAAAAACATCTCGGATCAAAAGGATCTTTGAATTCATTTTTACATAAAATTACAAAGTTTCAGTTAAATTGGGCAGTAAATGAACAACGAAAACTGTTCACCTAGACGCTCCCCGTTACCGTTACCGCTTTAAAAATTGTCCTAGTTCCGGTGTCGGTAATGCGGTAATTTTCAGCCGATTACGGAAAAGGTAAGGCGGTAACGATTTCGGGTGAAGCGGTATTACCGCTTCATTAGTCCGGTAACCCACCTCTGGTGATAACAAAACGATTGGGTTCACTTCTTTGCAGGAGTCCACACGGGACTCATGTGAGTGACTTTTTACGAGCTACTGCGCAGTGTAGCGCCCAGCGAAAATAGAACTGTAGGGCTCGACTTATCCTGAATGTGAGACAGGTGAGCTGACGTCGACCCCTTGCATCGAGTTTCAGGCGTTCATCTTAAATCGATTACCAGAGATGCTTCGCAAACCTCTGTCTTGTATCAAAATGGAGTTCTAAGCCAAATCAGCGTAGGCAGGCCGATTGTTTCGAACACGTGCAACGCGATTTCTATTGGCTAAACCAACTTGCCTTTGTGACGTTCTGGGTGAGCTAAGCCATCCTGATAGTTTAGGTTCGTCCATCTTCTGCTTTGGGGCCAGGCAACCCCAAGGGGCCCGTGTAGGTTACCTCAGCCAGTAGCTAGGCCTTCGGGATGTTTCTCTTTCGTGCCCACTTTACTTCCTGCCCGATTTCATATTCCTACTTGCTGAGATGGGCATGTAACTAGCTACTCTGTAACGGCTTAAGTAACGAAACAGTAACGCCTTAGCAATTTTAAAAACGTAACGAGTAACGGTAACACCCGGGTGGATTTTAGCAAAAGTAACGGAAATTGACTTAACTCGTTTCTCGTTACATTTTCAAAATTTGCGAAAAATACACAAGATGAGCTGTCTGAAAAAGGATTGGTATCACGATTTCGAAAAAATATGCAAATTCTTGCAACTTGAGTATAACCATAATTTAAGGATACATACACATATTTTAGAATTAAGATAAGAGTGTCCATTTCTAAAAGTTTACTTTAAAGTTTTGTGCATAAAGACACGAATGAGATGCACGGTTATACTTCTGTCCCTTCGAAATCATTAGATATCGTTCACACAACTCTTTGCAACGATAGGTGCAGCATGGTACGAACGTAAAATTATTAATTTTTTTATTGCTGTTCGTATGAGTTTGGACATGCAGATGATAAAGAGAGTTCTATCCGCAAAACAATATGATAGAGGTATTAAGATGTGCTTCGCCTTGCTTTATGTCATTGTATTAAATTTAAGGATGGATTGCTCTCTTTATTTTTGTTTCTTCAATTGCTCACACATACCAATCAAGAAAGTATTGAGTACTGTATAACATTGGAAACAAGTTCTATTATTGCCACGGTAGCATCTTAACATTCAAGTCAAATTTGCTTTCTAGCGTCGCCAGATGGATCTTTCTGCGTGATTTTCGCTTATAAGAATCAATCGAATATACCAACTACAATGCCTTGTGGCGTAAGACTATCACCCGCGGTGGATTCAAATTTAACGCCGTCATTTTTACGGCCAGCTTACTCAAGATTTTTTTCCATTTTTCACATCTCAGTCAACTCTCATAACTGTCTGAAAAAAAATATTATCATGACTCAACTCCTTCTGCCTCCTTTTGGGTGCACAGACAACAAAGCTCATTAATGTCATTTTTTATGACCCGCTATATCTAGTTTTTTTGGCCTTGCTCACATCTAGGCCAACCCATCTGACTCCCTACAAAAAATACGAACATTGCTCAACTCCTTCTGCCAGCTTTTTGGGTGGAGTTACAGATCAACGTCGCTGTTTTTGATGGCCAGCTACTTTAAAATTTTTGCTGTTTTTCACATGTCAGTCAACCTACCCGACTGCCTACAAAAAATCATTACTGTGACTCAACACCTTCTGCCTCATTTTGGGTGGACAGACAGCAACATTCATTGCCGTCATTTCTGATGGATCGCTAATTCTAAATTTTGGCGTTGGTCACATCTTTGTATACCCACCAGGCTCCCTGCAAAAAATTATGAACATTGCTCAACTCTTTCTACCTCTTTTTGGGTGGACAGCACTGGATATATATGTTAGGGATTGTTTCTGTCACTGCCATGCGCCATTTATTTAATTTATTTATATACAAATATTATGAAGACACAAATTAATATTGATCTAATTATTATTGACACAGAACAAATTAATATTGATCTAATTATTATTGACACAGAATTAATTAATTTTTGACACGTAATTAATTGAACAATAGATACAGGGATTAATTGACACACAGTGCATGAAATGGCACATGACAGGTCCTAAAACACATGAGGTGAGCCACGCCTCTAACATATCCTATAGGTGTTCAAAATAAACTGGAGAATGCAAGGAGAGGGAAACACATATTTAGATCTTTCAATGTACTGGGAATAGACATGAAAAATTTTTGTACACATGACGAGTTCCCAAGAAAACACAAAATGAAGTGAAACAACGGAGACAAACAACTCTGCTAGATATTGACTCAATACATCAGATTTAATCTGCGCAAATGCAATGCGAAGGAACGTTGCATTTGCGCAGCACGCTACACCGAAACTAGTGAAAAAGATTTACCGAAGCCAAATTATTAAGCCAGGTGGCAGAAACGGTGTGTTCCGCCGCCGAGGATGTAATAAAATATGTGTAAACACATGTTATTAAATCGAACTGCGGGTTAGGACCACCGGAGAAAAGACCACGTTGGCTACACATCAACCCGCACATTTTTACTAAATTTCCTTTACGTTTGAAACACCAAACCCGCTGAAATCAAACCTGGGATATGATGTTCAGGCACAAATCCTACCCTAAATTTTTAACATCTACATAACCACATCTAACTTTTTCCACCTTTTCCCCTTTTTTTGCACACGCCTGCGTTTCACAAACTTAAAATTCACACTCTTAACATTACATAGCTTACATTAACATTCAGTGGTCGCTCACATCGGCATCAGAGATGGGAGACTTAATCGTAGCAGGGAAGAGGGTATGATCACCGTGGGCAAGATCATTACTCGGCGTCCGTCGCCATAAAATGAGAGGTGATCACTTACGCACAGATTATTTAAAGAAGGGATGATCATCGTGCGCAACATCACTACTCGGCGTCCGTCGCTATAAAATGAGAGGTGATCACTCGGGCACTGATCACTTGAAGAAGGGATGATCATCGTGGGCAAGATCACTACTCGGTGTCCGTCACTATAAAATGAGAGGTGATCACTCGGGCCCTGATCACTTGAAGAAGGGATGATCATCGTGGGCATGATCACTACTCGGCGTCCGTCGCTATAAAATGAGAGGTGATCACTTGCAAAACACCACAACAGCACGTTTGGGGCGTAACTTTGGTGCTGACAAATTTTTATACTGGTCCTGGGAGCCTCGATCGCGGCCACCCGTAACCCGGGTGCCGGGGTGAAGACTGCCTAACCGTCCGTTCCCTCCGCTATTTATGCGCGGAGACCCTCTAATCCCTTGAACTCATCCGCGCGGGAAAGTACCATTGTTTATGACCAATAGCGCAGTTTCTAGTGACGTCATACTTGATGACGTAGTCAGTACAGATGGCGTGGCCCAATAACGAAAGGCCAAGTAAAGTCCGCCAAAATCCTGCTCCAGCCTCATTGGGCCCTCTCCACAAAATGCCTACTCGTATTAATTTTACAGCTATGAAGCATATAAATCCGCATATAGCAATGATAT
>LQNS02278142.1:1200091-1217426 GCA_001587735.2 Parhyale hawaiensis | reverse complement strand
CTGCTGGTTTACCGTCAAACTGACTAGTTGGTTCAGCAGATTAGGCTAACTGGTTTGCTTCAATTAACTAGTTTGGTCAGCTACCTTGAGCTGAAAGTTTCTAACAGCATCGACACAGTCGCAAAAAAAAAATACCCTGCTGGTGTATCATAGTTGTATATGGACGACCTTTTTTCCTCACGTTCTGAAGTCTTAGCTATGCCTAGTTAGTTTGTTTACTGTAAGTGATTTTTTTATGGTAAAAGCAGGTAAATATAGTAGCTAATTATTTGGTTATTCTCTAATTAAAACTAGTTAGTATAATTACTTCAATATCTTCTGTCACTGCTGTCTCTGCATTGACGAGCCTCATTTGTTCTACCCNAGTGATTTTTTTATGGTAAAAGCAGGTAAATATAGTAGCTAATTATTTGGTTATTCTCTAATTAAAACTAGTTAGTATAATTACTTCAATATCTTCTGTCACTGCTGTCTCTGCATTGACGAGCCTCATTTGTTCTACCCTCAAGTCTGTCCTTTCAGCATCTTGACAGCATTTGTGCCACTTTCGTGGTGTCTATTTTGAACCATTTTTTGGCCGATACGGAAGAAAATTATTCTTATACAGTACCTTATTCTTGCTTCTGATACCGATGCTGTACCTTTTTGCAATTGTTTTTGACCAATTTAACAACTGATTTTGACAATATACAATACAGTTTAATTAGTGTTCATTACGCCTGGACACTATTCAAAACGGTTTGATAACGTCCACTCTGGGAATAACAAAAGTGCAAAACTTATTGACAATTGAAGACACATTGACAAAATGCATAGGTATCACTTTCACAATGATAAAAATAAAATGACACACGGAAACTTAGTTTGACAATGAATAGATTTCTCTTTGACAAACTTGAAAAAGGTTGTCAATCATAGAAATAGTTTGACAATCGCTAAAGCCTTTTGATTAACTTAGTTTCATTCATATCATTCTCATGCAATGCCGAAAGAGGTCGATTATTTCTTATGTACTACGAAGACACGCTTGTTTGCCTTTCTCGTATTTTGTGTTATGCATTATGTATTGCACCTCGCCGGTTCGTTGTCTTCTGACTTATGGCCTCCAGTCCTCCACCACCTCTTTCGTAAATAGGCCTAATCCGCCTTCTTATATATAGATTTAAACATTGTCAAAACGATTTCAAGAATTGTCATACTCATTTGGCCATTGTCAAAGTGAAATGCAGATTGTTAAAAGGTTTTGTCGATAAAGCCCTGACAAACTGTTTTATCAAACTGTCACAGTATTGTTCTTCTGTCATACAATTGTGAGATGTGTCAAAATATAATCAACTCTGTCAAAAAAATCATGAAGACTGTCAAACATACTGTATATGGCAAATTGGTCAAAATCAATTGCAAAAAGGTGTATTCATATAGCCATTATTTTGATGGAATGATAATACCGCTCGATCTCCTCAAGGCTAAAGCGTAGTGATTTATAATACTTCTTTTTCCCAAGTTTAGGCTCAACTCGAGCACAAAGACTCAGTTTTCATCTGCCTATGCTACTGTAAGTGTGATAATTAGCTATCTCTGAGCTGTTGTCTGTTGCTAATCTTAGCTCTGTCCTGGCAGCTGGACGATATGCTCGCCGATCGCAAGCAGTACTTGGACTCGGTAATAGAGTTCAGCATCGACGACAAGCTGCTCATCCGCCGCATCACCGGTCGCCTCTTCCACTTGGCCTCTGGTCGGTCTTACCATGAAGAGTTCTACCCTCCCAAGAAACCCATGACGGACGATGTAAGTTAGCATTGCTAAAGGTTCCAACTTCCTCGTAGCATCTCAGCCAAAGATGTTGTTGTGAAATGATAAAAGACTTCATGAATTCCCTGTGGTGACTTTGTTGTTGAATTAGGTAGCGACTACAAAGCCATAATACAGATATTGGTAGCTAACGAATGTTCTGTCAGACAATATAGCTAACTTTTTATGAATGAAGTAGCATATAACACAGCTACTGTTTCATTTCACCTTCAAGAATAAATGTTAGCGTCATTGTTAAAAATCTGTTTTCGTATTTGAAACCTTATCCAGTGTTCTTTCAAGCTATAGTATTGCCTAAATAAGGTTCCAACTCTTCAGGGCAAATGTTAGAGGGAATATAGCATACATTTACGAACAATTTATGAAGGTTTTCTTTTATCCTCTCTGAACAAATTTTAGTTTTGGCAAAACTGTGTTAAAAGATTATTTACACATATACTTCAGTTGAGTATACTTCAGTTGAGACGTCACTCTTGTGTATCGTATATCACCTAAATGAAAGTGTTGTTGTAGCACTTAACCAATTCCCGAAAACTCAGATAGTTATCCTAGTGTGTCTAGTCCTTCTGTAGTGGCTGCTGTCGTAGGTGTCTGGAAAAAAGCCCCGGTTAAGAGAAATGCCCCTACATTCGCTCAGGTGAGGTGATCACCATGGATCCCATTGACGTCTGTGTCTGTAGTTCCTGTTCCGATATCGGTACTTCTATGTACAGTATTAAGACGAAATCAGGCTAGTGTAGCTAATACAAATAAATAGGTTTATTCAGTCCCTGTGTTGTGACTGCTCATGTGAATGTTACTTCATAGCTCCTCTTCACATTGCTACTCAGATGACTGGAGAGCCTCTCGTGCGGCGCAGTGACGACACACCCGAGTCTCTGAAGAAGCGCCTGGACGCCTACCACAGGCAGACTGAGCCCCTTGTTGCCTACTATGCGAGGAAAGGTAGGAACTTTATTCCTGAGGCGCAGCATGCGGTTAGTAAGGGATGTAGAGTTTGTGGCATTGCCCCCGCTTTGCTACGGTGATGAACTGCCTCAGACACCCAGAAATTATTGTCTGTCATAGATAGAATATTTGTAAGCCCAGTCCTCTAGTTCACTTGCTCTCTCTTCCTCCTTTCTGAAGAAACATTAATATTTCTCCAACTTTATCGGGTCGTGCCTTATAAACTCCGCGAATCTTCTTCTCTGGGCAACTGGATGGCAACTTTTTTCCGATTCTGGTACGGTACCCATCCTCGTTGCAGATTTATTAATAGCTACATACTGAATAGGTTGTCTTTTGTTCACACTACGAAACTCTCCGAACAGTCTCCCATTACTGCACGTTGTAGCACTGCAAAAGCGAGGATATATCTGTAGAGGACAGTATCATCAGCATCTGCCTGTGTTTCCCGCGCCGCCGTCAGTGTGTGCTAGCAGTCTAGCACACTGTTTGCTGTCATTGAAGACTGTGTTACGTTGTTGGTAGAGGTGTACCGATGCGTGCTCTGTTGCCGAAACAGATAGCTACCTAGCGACTGGCCAACACACAGTTGCCTCAAAATTACCAGTACTTTGCCGAGACCGATACGTGCTACAACAGATCAGGAATACCAGAGCAGATGCTAACGACTGACTGTGATTATTCCAACACCCTCAGAAGCATAGAATGGGCCATAGGGTTAGGGTAGTTACCTCTGCCCGTCCTTTGTAAAGGAGAGTCGCGCTTTCCTAGAGGACCACTTGAGTTACCAAAGCCTCAGGTCTTTTGGACAGTATTCCTTCCCGCCCGCTTTCCTTTTCTCTATTTATCATCTAATGATGTTACTGTTCTTCCTTCCCGATTAGCTGCTTCTATGCTCGCTGATGTGTGTAAGCCTCTTCGTACATGGGTTCCACATACTGTAGTCGCTAGACATATTAGCTACATGTCCCTTTCTTTATTTGGCGCTAAACCCCTTGCTGGCCTGTGCTTCGTCTTGAAAAATTTTCCTAATATTATACGCAGTGTTGCTAAGTCTAGCAAGCGATCAAAAAATTGCATCGAGAGCTTGTGTATGAGCCTAATTATCTTCACCATATGTATGACTATAATTCGCCGTATAGCGCTATCATTCAACTACTTTCGAATTTGTACACATTTATTAGCGGTTAGCAAAACTATTAAACATTCAGAAAATAAAATAAAGCTGGTCATTGATGAAACTTCCGAGAAGTATTAGCACTACATTTTTAACATCATCGGCCATAGTGGCAACAGAGACGGTGCACAGATCTTCAGCTATGTTTTCGTGCGCTGATTTTCAGGAATCTGCAGGACCTTTTAACTACTCAAGGTGTGATTCTCCCAGTAGAGATGATGGCTTTCTCTATGCTTTTTTTGTGTGCAGCAGAATCATTACTATATACCCTCTGTTATTTGAGCAATTCAGCTATTGCCCCTTATACGTTTCTGAACGAAAGTCGTCGCATCCACAGAGTTCAAACGTAAATAATGTTGCATCAAGTATCGGTGGGGTCGGCAATGCTGACCTTTCTTTGGCCGATTCGATAGTCTACCACAAAAACCGCCGATAGATCTGTAACTGGTACCGATACTATCGCCGATAGATCGGGCACTGTTACCGATACTATCATCAGTTCACCCCAAGTTTTAGGTGTCCTCAAGGACTTGAGTTTCGTTTTGGAAGAGTTGCGTCATCAATGCTTCTCACTGCTTTGGCTTATCTCCCGAGTTTAGCTGTGCTTTCGGATCGTCTTTCCTTTGTGGCCTCTATCAGATTCCTGATGATGCTTTAGTCTGTTCTTTATCTGCTTTCAAGACTTGCTGATCTCATGCGCCTTGGTCCTCTGTGGGAACACCTAAGTGTCTGGGTTCCACGTTTTATCGACATCCTGTATGACCCTTATTTATTCCTCTATTAGCTCGCTCAAGTTGTGGAAACGGAGGCTGAAACTACTCAATACAATAAACAAGTATTGCCGGTCGCATTATTGATGTGCTTATTTCATTTTTTACAGGCATCCACCAGCAAGTGGACGCGTCGAAGCCAGCGGAAGAAGTGTTTGCAGGCATTAACCTAATCTTTGCCAACGCTAAGAGTAAGGATGTAGTGATGTTTCTCTGATCAACGCACCGAGCAGGTATTAGTGGGGGCTTCTCTTTATTTTCCTCCCTTATGGTCTTCATTGCATTGTCTTGGTTCTCTGCGGCTTACTTCATCTTCTTACTTCGCAAATATGATTTTCTTACCATACCTGGCTGCGCCACTACAGAGCTTTTGACACTAAGCATGTGCCTTTACTGTACAGCAGTGGACTGCTTCTCACTTGTTTAGGACATTCGTATCATATTACCGATCCACTGCAGAGCACTTTACACTGGAGATTATGTTTAGTTCGCTTTTCCACTGTACAATATTGGTTCGCATTCATAAACGCTTCTATGTCCGCTCGCTCATATCGAAGTTTTAGTTGCCCTCCTATTCGTCTCCCTTACTGAGCTGTACAAAAGCTTTAACCATGTAGAGCTAGTTGGCATATTCTAGCTCTGCGGCCATTTTTGGTGGTGTTCGGTTGTACAAAGCTTACCATGGCTCTTCTGTTTCCTAACAAAACGATGTTTCATGCTTACCTTTTGTGTTTTCCCTTACTAAGTAGCTATTAAATAAATATAGTATCAATGGTTATGCACATAGCTTTTGATATTGTTGCAATTCAAATCTATATCAGTTTGGAAAGCGCGACATGGCGTGTTAGCTACATGTAGGTATTTATTCAGGCTCTCATGCGTTGCCTCAGCTTGGCGAGCTGGTGCCATGTACACTTCAAAAATCCTAATATTTGCTCTGGTGTAAGCAGGACAAGCGCCATGTTGTGTAGAGTCTATGTTCCGCTTTCATGATTGGAATTCTCACTTCTCGCTTCAGTACGTCGCTTCTGTTCCGCACACTTGCTTGTGTTTCACGACTTTTCCTTGATTCTAATGCCCCTAAATTCACTAATACTGCTCGCGCGTGGTCCTTGAAAGTGTTACTTGTAGTTACTGAGCGAGACTTTTTTTGCCTTTAGTTTTTAGTTCATTGACATTTCTTACCTCTTCCTTTCTCTTCTGTGTATAATATTGTATAGATTGATAAGTTTAATATGGACGATGTTTCTGGGTTAGTATAGGCCTAGTGACTGTGCATAAGTTTGGGTATAGAGTATAGACCCTATCATACCTGACGGCCCACTTTTTCTGTTACGTCACGGAGCTAGTATATAATCATCACTGTATTTGACAGGCTGTTGCTCTTATAACAAGTCCCGTCATAGTTATTTAATATTGGACATTTATTTCAATCAGTGAATTTTCCTAATTAGGCTATGTACAGAAAGTTCTCTGTGGCTGAGGTTATCACCAAGATTGCGTTGTCTAAGTCAGGATTTGAGGGGAGTTGGAGTCGGAAACCCCATTACTCCAGGAGTCAGAGTCGGAATTTAGAGCCCGATTCTGGAGAGCCTCTTTAAAAAATATCTCAAATTTTAAAATCTATTAATTTTGATCTTGAGTTGTAAAAACAATGAAAGGTATTGCTAATGAGAACAAATATTGTTTTTGCTTAATCCGGATGTGTGTCGTAGACATGAAGTACGTAGATGGTCCAAGTTTAGTCATGCCTGATGCGAGCCATTCATATTATGTAAAGTAACTTGAGTTCAGTCCCAAATGGTGCAAATAATGAAGCATTCCATTCCAATGGCCGACGAAATAGTTTTTCGAGCATAAGTAGGTGTATACTTTTTTTGGCATTCAGTACTTAGCCTGTGTCTATCGTTTTTCTTAATAATTATAAGTAAATTATAAATATATGAAGATTTATTGTATCAAATGCAACTAATAATGCTACAATATTTTAAATGTGATAAAAATACTCTGTTTAGTTTAATATGTGTGTTTTTTGCAGTAAGAAGAAGATGGACAAAATTAATGGTCACATTAATTGCACTTTGTGTCCAGGAATCGGAGTCGGAAAAACTGAAAGGCCATGAGTCGGAGTTGAAAAATCTGACTCCGCAAACCTGGTTATCACTTCTTTGTCAACTTACCTTCCTCTCTCTTGGTGGTTATCATCAGGCTAGAGTCAAAGTGACGCCAATAGTAGGACACATTGGTGCAGATAGGCAGAACTTGGCTGAAGTGTTGGGGTCGCTAGATAAAAGTAATTTTATTGTCACCACAGATACACCCTATATTATTCCCTGTTCTTTTCTTACTCGGTAATGTACAGTATTTTGATTGGCATACAGCCGGCTAGCAGTTTGTGATGTTTTCATTAGGCAAGAGCTTTTTCTTGCTACACAATTACTGTGGCATTTACTTTTGCTTTATGACTTTCCTGGTTCTTTTGCAGAGTTCAGAGACAGTATAGGCAAGTGAGCGTAGATCCTCGCGCTCATCGTCCCTGGTTCGTCTCATCTGGTACAATTTGTGTCTCTGAGCCGTTGCTACGTGCGCTCGTTTTCTACTTTTGTGTGAGCCAACAGATTAGCGCGGGAACCCCCGTCCCCTGCCCCCTGCCGTCGCTGCACAGCCGTGCAGTGCTTCTTCAAATTGGAATGCAATTTTAATTTTTTGTTTCAAAAATTACCACGGGATTCGTAGGAGTTTCTGTCTTGCTCTTATCCTCCAACCATAGCTGTCTGTTGTGTGTCTGCCGCGGTGCCGGGTATTTAACCTACGCCATTGCGTCACATTTAAATTTATCCTGAGGATTTTAACTTCGAACGAAAAAAATTGCAGTGAATATATGCGGCCTGGTCCAATTGCTTTACTTTTATTAATATGAAAGACTTAGGTGAGGGTGCTTTACTTCGACGTTTTATCGGATTATTTTTTCGACTGTAGAAATTATTGTAGAGTTATAAGGAAAGCAATGCCAAAACTGATACAGGTGTGCATGCCTTGCGTGAAATGGAACACTGTGGCAATATTGCTCTGAGAGCAACGTGTGTTAGATGAGGTTCGTTTCTTAGAACGTCTTCAGCTGCAACAAAATAGTTGGCTGGAGATATTTTGTCTTCTAGTTGGTTGTGCAACTTTGGTGTACATTTTCTTTTTTATTTAAATCCAACTTGTTACTTGTACTTACCTTTAACAGGCTTTTTCTTGCCCACACAAGGCTTGGAGAAGGTCATGCTCAGGTTTTATAAGTAGGTTCCTCTTTATTTATCTTGATACTGACCTGACTACGTACTGCTCACTCAAGTATTTTCCCCTCTACTGGGTACCTCGCATTACAAATCGTGTCGTTGTCTGTACAGCGTGTCTCTTGCCGTTGACCCATAGGGGGTGTGCCTCTCTGGCATGTGCTGCTCGTAATTTCTTATGCATACTGGCTGTTGATTGTAATTAGGTCTTTGGAATCACACTGTACCAGGCGCCATAGTCAATATACTCTTTATATTGTTGCTGTAATCACTGCGATGAACGTGACATAACGTATGTAGCTAGCTTAGGTGTTACACGGCACTTGAATGCTAAGAAACTCCTTCATTAGTTATTGGGAAACGCGCGTTTCAGTGTGGCCTAATTTTAATGCCGTTATCTAAAAGTGGCGCTCGGTACCGTATGTTTCTAGGGGCCTTACTTGTGATTTCTATTGCGTTAATTGTGGTGATGAAGCTGTTGTTTTTCGTGACTTCTCTTCGTGGTGCCTGTTTAAACGCAACATTTACCGTCAGTTGAATTTCTTGACAAACGTGTGTATAGTTACTACATCCGGAAGTTTATCAGGTTTATTTTTCAGTTTACGTAACGTTTAGTGCATTTTGTCTTGAGTTTCATTGTTAACAGTTCATCTGAGCGAGGCAGTGTGTCCTTTCCTGCGCAGCCAATATGACTGAACATTACCGTTAGAGATGTACAGTAGTGGGTGTAGCCTTGCTTCCATAGGTCATATTGGTCGTCATTTAAAGCTTCTTTGTTGTATCAAATTGTTCATAGATATGCTATTTGCTCTCCCTTGTGCTTGAAATGCTTCTAAAGTGTGTGGAAATTATGCTATTTTTGGTACAATATCGGTTAAGATTCATGGTATGACGTTAAGGTGGGCCTGTCTGGACACTGTGGTGCCGTAGTTGTTCTGAGTGCTGCTACTTTCTGAGCTTCTCTCGCAGCTAAGCAGTCGTCTAGCTAAAGTAATAATCCTCGTTACCGTGCAAATGTTGCCAGAACTTGTTCTACATCAGTATGACGTTCACAGCAGTCAGTGTGGAGTGCAGAAAGAAAAATCTTTAGGCGCTCTCGCAATTGGCGGATGCAATGCCATTCATTTGGTGCCTAAACGACCCGCCCACTGTTCTGAAGCTAACACAGTGATAGTTTTGTTTACCTGGACTCATTACATTGCAAAAAAAATCTTCTAAAGGCGCTGGGTCTACCGTAGTCAGTTTGTTACGCTACTTGTATTTTTCTTTTGACTTTTTCCCAAACGTGTGGGTTTTTTTCAGCTTCATGTCCCTTGCTATTCCTTTTATAATTCCGTGTAGCGGCTGTTGAGGTTTACACTATTATTATTTAATCCATAAACTACACTATGCTTGACAGCCCACTCAAATGCACAGTATGTCGTACGGCTCATAGATGAAATATCAATCAAATATTTTCTAATTACCCTAGGGACTTCAAACGAAACGTAAACCACTCATGGTGGTGCAACGAATACGTTTACTATAGCAGGGAACATAACTTTGTGGCTGCAGGTTAACGGTCGGCAAACTTGAAGTTTAGATCATTACAATACCTTAAAATTTATCAGTCGTAATTTTGCGCTTTAGCAATGGCCATTGCAAATGGATGTCTGCTTATTACCAATCAATGCATTCCTTGCCTCACCGCGAAGTTTATTCTGTGTTTGAAGTCGCTATGTTGATGGGATAAAATTTATCGCTGTTTCATCAGCTAGCCGTCAGACCTACATGGCAGGACTGGGCAGTGAAACATGCCAGTGTGGTCTGTGTCTAAATCCATAGTCGATGAAGAACCGTGTTACTTAGAACGAGTTGCAGACACTGGCAGCAACTACAGCACCACACGTGTCCGACGCTCCACACAACCAGCGCAGTCACTGCCCTACTCTTAAGGTCGGGCGCGCCTCACGCTAATGCATGTAGACCGCTCCTGGTGCAGAGCCAGCGGCCCCAACACTCCTTTGAAACCTTCACATTGCATGCCTTATTTATTTGTTCTACCTCGTCTACTTAGTTCTGCAGACAAATCTCATTTCGCTGAAAACGACGTTTGGCCCTTGAAATTAACGGTAAATTCAGTTCTAGGATTCGGGAAAAGTTTCCTTTCTAGTTTATCATACATTTGTTTTTTATATATTCACTAGCAATGTATACAATACAGAGCAGTTGCCTTTACAGTGCGATTTGATGTCAGAAAATTGTTCAGTAATCAGCACAAGATCTTGGTTGTAGAGTAATCACCTACCATAATGCTATTATTGCTATAATCTGGTATCCACTCTTGCATACGAAGTCTTATTACTCTTACCTGTGGTGCCAAGGGAGTATTTGTGCGGCATGTTCTGCACTGGCAGGCGTCTATCGTCCTGTTCGTGTCGTAATTTGCCACAGGAACGGGCTGGGGTCGTACAGATTTAGTACTCTTGTGTGAAATACGCGTATCGAGTGAGGTTGAAGTTGTCACGTCTCGAGTTGGCTTGCTTGACTCGTATGGCTGCGGTGCTTTGCGCGGGCACAGTCATTTTCACCCAAGATCATTTTTCGCTGGTAAAATATTGCTCTTCTGAATTAGCTTTGTTTCACCAAATTGATTGGGTAAACCTGAGGAAATTTAGTTCCCGAGTGAAAAATTTGCATGTTTGACTAAATTGATTTGACTGCCGCCCGCAAGCAAACATCTTCGAACCGACGCTCTCACTTATTTTTGTTGTTGACATAGTTACCTCGAGAAGTGTGCTGCTTGAGGCTATAATATTAACTGTATTATAGTGTAAGAAAGACCTAGCCTTACGTATATATTTGTGGGATTTGGTGTTGGTGTGTGCTGGTGTTTTTAAAAAAAATGCATGAATGCTGGCAGTTTGAGTGATGTCATATATTTTTCCGCAGTGTTTTTTGCTTCATTTAATGAGTATTGAGATAACTGAATAGTGTTGTATAAATATGGGCATATTCATTCAGCTAAATCGTATGCGATTGATTTCGTGTCTCAACAGTTGCAAGTTTTTCTAGTTGTGGCAGGCACATTTTCTCGAAATCTTTAATAAATCTTAGTGAATCGTTCTGTGTGCCTCATTGTCGACTTCCTTATAGCTGCTGCTGCTCCTCCTCTGCAGCGACTGTTGCGGATAGGCCGCGTGTTTGGACACTCCGTTCAGTAGTTCCGTAATGCAAAAATGTTGATTCAATTTTTGCTTGTGAAGAGGAAGCCGAGGCTAAGTGAAAAGGTTTGATAGCGAAACTGTCAGGACCTCGGGCCAAAATCCCGTAAATGGCAGAAGCGTGCAGCTTCATCTGGCAATAACGGTACTTTTCTAGGGAGACTCAGACAGCATATCCTATAACTCTGATTCCTACAGTAACCCTTAACAGTGTTTGGGCTTTCTCCAAAATTAATGCTCCCATTGATTCTGCTACATCTTCTATCCCGACTTTCTGTTCTCGTGCGAATTGCTTTTGTTGGGAACGCCTCGCCAGAGTTCCTAGTTTTTGTTGTCATGGTTAACATGCTTCTTGTTTAGATTAGATAGGCGGCAGTAGACGAACCAATAGGCCCATTGCCTGAAAGACACCGGAACTTACGCCTCGGCCCTCTATGAGCTATTGCCATTATGTTATAGGATATAGAGGACTGGAGAAAAGAGAGAAAAAAAAGGGGGGGGGGGAAGAGTCCCTGCCGAAGAGACGATCATGAATGCGCGCAAGCACGATCAAGAGCCGCTGCGAAGGGACCCATCGGTGGATCCCTTCTCAAAAGTAATAACCATTATAAAATCCCTAAATAAACATACCTAGTACTTAAAGTTATTCAATTCATTGCTTTGCTCAAGCTTATGAAGGTTTGAATAATACGAAATAATTGAGAAAAGTTAAATTTGCTAGGAAAAAATTAATTATCAATTCCATTGAAAATAAGCATTTTAGAAATGTTTTACAGGTAAATGACACTCTTTTTCCCTTTATTTAGTGTGCTTCAAAGCATAGCATGAGACTAAAATATGGAGAGTCTTCATATGATGCACAATAAGTCAGTACCTTCCTTGTCTTACGCTTGGCTGCTTTATAGACTTCATTATTTGAGATCATCTCATAGCTCCCTGTACATCGCATCCTTTTCTTTCTGGCGCTTCAGCCTCTTGCAGAGAGTGTATAGATGGCCCAGATATGTTTGCAGCACTCTTTATTGGTTTGTTTCTTGTTTGTTCCGCAGTTTTCGGAGAGAATGAGAGATTCTTTGAATTAGCGCATTGGCATTTTAGTTTCAGCGTAGTACTTGTTATACAGCACCCGAGCATTGACAACAGATGTACCTGTGAGTAATTCCATTGGTACCTTTTTGTGCCACTTTTGAGAGTTTCTGATGGGAGAATAATAGGAAGACATTAAAATTTTGATAAGATACATCAACACATTTTTACACACATTGTGTTTGATGACACTCGGTGGTTTTTTCAAATCAATAAAATTAAACTAGAACGCCTCGTGGTGTAAGACAATCACCCGCGGTAAGGGGCACATCAAGCGGTCATTTTCGATGAATGAGTTGAGCGCACAGCCTCATTCCCTGAGTAGATCGTCAATAATATTAGAAAAAAATAGAAGACTCGTGGCGCAAGACGATCTGCCGCGGTGGAGGCAAATTCGTCGCGGTGGAGGAAAATTCAACGCCGTCATATTTTATGGACAGCTAGGCCTAGTTTGTGGCCATAGGTCACATCTAGGTCACCTACCAAGCTCCCTACAAAAAATTATGAAAATTGCTCCACTCTTTCGACCACTTTTTCGGTGGATATACAAATATATACACTAAATCTTCAACGAAAACATTATTACCTCTCTTACTTCGCTCTCGTGTGATAATAGAATCAATCGAAAATAAGATCAATGAAATTACGCCACAAGTTCAGAATTAACATATTTATACAGTGCCTACCAGTGGGTCCTTACGTACTTCAATCAGTATATCGTATATCAAATGCGAAGGGTACCACGGGTGGGTTCCGCCGACGGGACCCACCCGTGGGTCCCTTCGTATTGCAATCAGTATATCGTTTATCAAATGCAAAGGGTACCACGGGTGGGTCCCGCCTTTTCTTACTTCAAAGTGCAGAAGGTAGCTTGAATAACATACCTACAACCTCCTTCAATCCTACGTAGCTCACGGCACACTGACGACGATAGAGACGAATGAATGTTTCGCTCCAGGCGCGTGACCTTTACCAGGGATCGCAGGAAACGTGTAAGGGGGCTCGGAAACTGGCCGTTAAGAGTTTGCGACTCCTGGAGGAGGAATTCTTAGCTGTGGAGGATGTCTCTCCCAATGTATGTCAAGACGACTTGTAAGCGCGTTGACTGACTCCGCACTAACAACATGGGAAGGGAGTCTATTCCAATTGCTGACTATGAAATAAGGAAAAAACTGCTGATTTCAGGTCGTTCTTCGAGCCTTATGCGTGAGTTTTCGACCGTTGTTTCGTAAGCGATCATTGAGGTCTCTTTCAAAGAGTCCCGTTATAGGGACATCGTTGAAGCCATTCAAATACTTGAATGTTCCTATTAGTTGCTCCCTGAGTCGTCTTTGCTCGAGAGAGATAAAACCCAGTTCTTTTAGGCTACATTCATACGGCTTATTTCACAGCTGAGGTATCAATTTCGCTGCTCTGCGTTGGACCCTTTCCATTATATCGATATCTTTACACAGATGAGGCGACCAGAATTGAACAGCAAATTCTAAGTGTGGCCGCACTAATGCCTTGCACAAGGAAATGATGATGTCCTTGGACTTTTATTCAAAATTTCTGGTGATGAATCCCAGTACTCTGCTTGCCATTTTCACACTCTTGTCAACTTGCTGTGTTGTAATTTGTTCGTAATAGAGATTCCCAAGTCACGTTGTTGGGTGACAGCAGCCAATACCGTTCTATTCATTTGCAATGGGGGTGAAAGATTCGTCAGCCCTATGTGCATAACTGAGCATTTGCCGACATTAAAGCTCATCTGTCACGTTGGGCTCCATTCCATGAGGTGGTTAAGCTCTTGTTGGAGCTCGGCTGCTTTCATGACAAGATGACATAGTTTAGTATCGTCCGCAAATTTACTGGTTTTACTACGGATGTTAAAATCGAGATCATTGATGTAAATTGAAAACAGAAGTAGGCCAAAAACACTACCTTGTGGAATCCCTGATGAAACGTTTCTCCTTCAAGCTTTACTCGCTGTTGCCGACCCGTAAGCCATGCCCTAATCCATCGTAAATAGTCTCCCTGGATGCCATGGGCTTCCAATTTTTTCAATAGCCGTTGATGGGGGACTTTGTCAAAAGCCTTTTGGAAGTCTAGATGCACAAGGTCTACGCCCTTTTGTTCATCTTTCTTCCTCCGTTGTGGAGACGGAAGCTGCAGCTATGCAATATTACAGTGATAACCAGAGGTGGGTAGCGGCAATTTTTTTCCGTTGAAGCGGCATCGGTAAAGCGGTAATGGTTGCCCAAAGTTCCGGTAAAGGTAAAGCGGTAATTTTCTCAAAAAATTACCAGCGGTACGGTAATCCAATAGTAAAGTGTAACTACTATTTTGAAGCGACAAAACTCAAAATTAGCTTTAAAGACACCAAATTAGCCTTAGTTACCCTAAAGATTTCCGTATTACCTTATATAGGCCTAAGTTTTAGAAATCTTCTGATATGCTCAAATAAGAGGAAAAAAAAATAATATTTCACTGTAGTGCAAGATCTTGTAAATTCAACAGAAATAAAAGTAATATTTTATTTATTTTACACAAATAGTTCACCATGTAAATAAACACTAAATTATTAAAAATAAATTACTCCGTTGAAATTTCATACTATTCAGTTAAATCGCGATAAGATGTAGCTGTAGTTTACTAGTTTGGTTGACGTGCTTGCAAATGTTACACAAAAGAAAATTATAAAACAAATACTGTATACGATAGTCGACAAATTTGATAAAAATCTTGACGTTTCGGGAAAGATCAGATTCCCATCATCAGAAATTCGAATAAAATGCTAGGATATAAGGAATGATTAAAACGAAATTTTACTACGTGTGCGTTAAGGACAATGTTTGCCTGGAGAGAACCAAAGGCAAATCACAGCAGCGCGCAACGGGGGTCCCTATATAAGTGACGGACGGCATGGGAAGCGGAGGGAAGCGGGCAAGCACAGTCGGAGGCAAAAGTGTCAATCATGGATCGTGACGAGAGGCACGGCTGAAGACATTATGTTGAGGCTAGGTTTGACTTTATGAATACATAGTGATTCCAGAGTTCTGAGTTTTATTGGATTAGAATAAACTATTATAGAGAAGTCTTTTCTACTAATGGGATGGTTGTTTTGCTCTGCATGGAGACGGGGAGCTGAATGAGCAGGTTTTGCTACCGGTAAACCTGTTCATTCAGCTCTCCGAAAACTCACGCATAAAGCTCGAAGAACGACCTGAAATCAGCAGTTCTTTCCTTATTTCATAGTCATAGGCCTATGTGGATTAAGATGAACTAGCGGGACTCGGGGAAATTCCACGGTTAATTGTTTTCACTTACCATAGTTTGACCTGAGGCAGCGCTTCTAACTTAACTCGCCTCGTCTAAATTACAGTAATGTCCGCCGCTTTACCCTGTACCGTTAGGCAGTCCGTCTACCCTACGCCTCTAACACCTCATCAAACTTCTCTTAGTTTTCTGATAAATCTCGCATTTCTTCTACCATCAAAGAGTTCGCATCTGTGTCATGATATAGTAATATAGATACGACGGTACTTCTTGCATTGTTTTCCTGTGCATTTGCATGTCTTTTCTAAGCGCTTTGTACTCCTGTGTATTTGCACGCCTTTTCTAAGCGCTGTTTCCCCTCAGCTTAAGGGGAATTTAGCCCTTCATAATCTTACACGTTTCAATTTTTTTGTAAATCTGATTTTTTTTCTCTTGCACTATTACCAGACCCGTGTACATTGATCAGTAGCCATAATTTCTCTTTGTTTGGTGCCCCTCAGGGGGCATAGGATGGGCTATAGGGTTAGATTAGTTTAGGTTTATCCATCCTATGCTGTGGCTGCCAGGCGATCAAAGAGGGCCCGTGTAGGTTACCTCGGCCATTAGCTAGGCCTTTGGGACGTCTCTCTTTCGTGCCCACTTTGCTTCCTTCCCGATTTCATACTCCTACTTGCTCATGCTGTGTTCTTCCTCTTCTTCTCGACTTGCTGTTCCCATGCGCGTTGATCCTGTAGGGAACACCTTCGTGCATGGGCTCCCCGTTTCTATTAGCATACTATATGTCCCTTGCTCTTTCCTCTGTGATGTTGTTCTGCTCGGAAACTGAGGCTTAAACTTCCTAACTATGACTAACTTTGTTTGATGCGATAGCTATACAACACAAGCCAACGGACTCGCTCAGTTTCTTGCGTCACAAAATTGGAACCCTCTTTGCTTCTCAGCAGGTCATTGTATTTCTTTACACGACGCACATTCCTTTCAAAAAATAATTATAGAGTGAAGATGCTCAATACTACCCGCTTGAGCTCTCAAAGCGTGTCGGGCCCTATTAATGTCATTGTCCACCACCAAAGCGAATATTATTTTGACGTGAAAAAAGCGATACGATGCCGGTGAAATGAACTTCATGTTTTTCCATTCAAACTGGCTGATTTTTTTTTTTTTCAAGAAGCAAAAGGAAGACAGTTATCGTTGATTATCCTTGAGCAAATTATTGTTAAGACTTTATGCCTGAGCCACCTCGGACAGGTAGTACAACTCAAATGAAACATTTTGCAACACCGGCAACCCCCAAATGCTGCTAAAGAAAATCCAACAAACACCAATTAACAGCTGACTTGAACGTCTGCAGGCTAACACGAGTGAAAGCTGATGCCGGCAATGAATTCCAAACCATAACAGACTTGGGCGTGAAACACGGACTGAACTGATGAGTTCGGCATCTAAGGCTGGCTGCCCACTAACGACTTTCATTTCCGCTAGCAGCTTAGAGGCAACTCGACTAATCTGTTCACGTAGCTACGACACGGCTTCAGCTTGCGCAAAGTTTAACTGTATTAAAAATTTGAAATATTTCAGCCGCTACTGCAACTTTTACTCTATAGCGAGTGGCAATGTTGAACTTCCAACAACCGCTCCTAATTCTGAGCGGTTTAAGACCACAATGATTGACATTTTAAGGATTACAGCACAATGTTCATAGACGTCATGCTGAAGTCACGGCCACGTCTAGGCAGTCGGATTAGTTAAGTTGCTTCTAGGGCTGCTAGTGGCAACGAAAGTTTGTTAGTGGGCAGCCGG
>LQNS02278142.1:1175803-1187707 GCA_001587735.2 Parhyale hawaiensis | reverse complement strand
CAGCCGGTATCATAGTTACACCTTCCTATGATAACCTCTCTAAATTTCGCAAGATTTGAATAACTAAATTTACCAACTTCGATCCTCCCACCTGATGAGCTGGAGAACAGCGAAACGCGCGTCGTGGGTACCAAAATTTCTTCAACGGCTTCTATAATCGTCATATATATATATATATATATATATATATATATATATATATATAGAAGATTAGATCTGGAGCAAATAATATAGTTGAAATTTTGCTGCACGTACAGGTTGTAAACTGTCGCTTTCGGCACCTCCGTGTGTCTGTACTTAGTGCAGTAGCTGAAATGAACAGGATGGACTTAGTTTAAAAAACGACAAAACATTTGTATTAGATAAAAAGTCATTTATGGATTTCCTCAAACCAGTATCATATATACCATCTTTATGTGATAACCTCTAAAATTTTCAAAATGTCAACGAATTATTCATCATCTTCGATCCTCCCACCTGATGAGCTGAGGTTACAGCGAAGCGCGTCGTGGGTAATAAAATTTCAACTATATTATTTGCTTCTGATCTAATCTTCAATATGTACGCCAACTAGAACCAGAATATATATATATATATACTAAATCATGAAAGAAAACATTATTACCGCTCTTTGCTTCGCTCACGGGTGAAAACAATCTCCTAAGCTGGATGGTAACTCAAGCTCCTCTGATTTCCTTACTGTATGTAAAATTAGTGAGTCCGGCCGTCAAAATAATGTCGCCGCATAGAGTTTGTGATGCTGCCTCGTCATCGTCTACTCTGTGGCTACCGAACTTCTATGATGAGATGCTGTGTCTGCTAATTTGTAAGTGCCTAGTACCGTCTCGATATATGGATTCTTTTTATGCAGTACAAATAAAAACTATGCTCTCAAATCACTGGATAGGCTTAGAACTAAGACAATAATGCTGCTTATTCCATTCAAACCATAATTTTGTAGCACAGAAGAATATAACACTACCTTGACTGCGGAAAAAATTATTTTAGTGGCAAAAAATTGAAACTATATCTGACATGTGCGATAATAAATAATATGGAAAGGGCTACTTCGTGAAAAAGGAAACTGATGCGAAACAGATAATACTAAGAGTGAAGCGAAGTAGAAGCTATAAATGTACAGCACGTTGCACAAAAAAATATATGTAGATCGTATGTGTTTTTATAACTATATTCGTGTTTCATACCCCTAGCATATGCAGTTATCAATAGTCTACATTGCTTTAAATGTTATATCAAATTATGATGTAATACCTGTGTCACTCCTCTCAAGTATGCTGATGGTAAATAAGCAAAGAAACAAACGCTTCCAGTCAATAAAGCGAGCTCAAAAAATAACGAAAAAATAACTGTTCTTGCAGGCGCAAGGAGTTTATCTGATTTATAGAAGTACGTATATATGAGTATTAACCTCGGGTAGATTGCAAAATTAATTTAAGCCAAACTAGCTTATTTCGGTGCCTTAAAACTCAACTACTATCAACCACGATTGACCTCTATACACGAAATTGCATTTTTTGCTGATGAACGCATTTCTTGCATCGCCACGAACAGTTTACTTTTTTTTGGAATCGCTATGTTTTATCAATTTGCCATTAGGCAAGCATGGGATTTTGAGTGGGAAGTCAAGACTAGTGTAAGCTATGGTCGATGAGTGTTCCCCTCAAGTAGCAAAACGGACTTTAAAGCGCTCTCTATTCCGACTTGTGACTAAGCTGACAACTTAATTGGACGTTTCCCGTGAGAACGAAGATAGCACTAGAAGATTTATTTACGAATACTTAACGACTTAAGGATCAAATACGTTTTAGAATTATTTCTTATAGGATTTGCACTGTTTGAATTATTTTGCGTGATTTGAAGGATTTTTTCTAATGACTATGCTGTGAAAAAAGAGGCAAAATGATGTTCAGATTTATTTTAGGGTTTTTGCAGCATTTCTGTACTACTTACTGTATCCAGAAGTGAATCTACTTCACCGGTGTTTTTTCCATACCCAAGAAAAAAAGTTCTCTATTTGCAACGGAGAGTTAGTGGTGCTCACCTCCCAATACAGAATTCCAAAAATAAAGCAGGCTGATACCATCTGCATTGCAGAGTTGAATTATGACTGTGAAGCGCAATAAATTCTTCCGTGCTATCGTTTGCCGTCGTTTTACGGCAGGATACACCAGTATCGTACTAAGGCATAATTAAATAATGAGATACACGACGGTTAAATAGTTACAAAATTTCGTGTTATCTGGGTTTTGGATGCAGCTTCTGCCAGCCTCAGTCGGCTAATGAGCATATATTTTCATCACAATAAACAATTTTTTCTAGACGCAAATTTGACTGCTTAGTCGTCGGTTACATGAAAATGAGATTCACCGCTTGTCTTTCCTTCACATTTGCCTATGGAATGCAATTTAGTAAGAAAAACTCTTGACGAAAGTGTAATATACAAGCCATGATATGCGAATAGCTTTCGTATGTTGGGAAGTATTCGCTGTGTATGCAACACATATTAAATTTCCTTACTGGCATTTCTCTTGCATTAACAATAGAGATCTGTTACCAAAATGCTAGACTGGTACTTTCATTATCATAAAGATGTTATTTTTATTGAACTCTATCTCCATTATGACAAAAGGTTAAAGTTTGGCCGACTTTAATATACTTTATAACAGTAGCAAATATTGTATTATGATCAGGTTATTTATACAATAAGAGCTCAGATGTAACGAGTAACGAAGTATCGGTTGTTACTGTCAAATTTTATGGCAGTAACGAATAACGATAACGCCCCGATAATTCTATGGAAGTAACGGGTAACGGTAACGACTTCTGATATCGTGTAATGGTGCTCATCACTGCCTACTTGCTGATGCGTTGCTCTGTTCTTCCTCTTCTTTCCTGACTTGCTGTTCCCAGGCGCGTTGAACCTGTGTGGGAACACATTCATGCGTGGGTTCCATGTTTCCATCGGCTTACTATATGTCCCTTGCTCTTTCCTCTGTGATATCGTTCTGCTCGGAAACGGAGGCTTAAACTTTCTGACTATAACTAACTAACAAGCCAGACTGACAGTGACGAGATGTACGACATTAAATTCGCCCATAATCGTTACTTAGTAAATAAAAACATAAAATGTTTTGATAGGTTTATTGTATTCTTTCTAACTGCAGTAATGATATATCAGGCTTAAGCTAACACATAAAACGAGTTTAAACGTAAAGACCCGTTTAAGCGATGCAACTTTGTTGGTTAAATCGGCTGTGCTCCGAAATGAAATTTCGATGTATGCTTTTAGATTTCACTTTTGGTTTAAAGTAGAATCCATTAACGTTTAATCTCCATTCTTTGGTAGAAGCATTTGACGGCCGTAATTTTTTTTTTAATTGATGGACTTTCGCCTCACTTTGCATTCTGAACCACGCGAGTGGAAGATCAGACAGTGGGAAATGTTTCGTCCATAGAAGGAGACGTGAGATGGAGGCGTCTTGCGCAACCAAAGTTGCACCGTGTAAACGGTACTCAACACTTACTAGCACTCGGAATGAAAGCCACAGGCAGCTGAAGCTAATTAATCTCGGCGTATTCTATGTTACTTTGACATCATATAATAGATGGTATAGTTCAATTCAGTCACATATGCTTATTTTAGCGGTGTTACTTTATGACAGTATGAGTCCTCATTATATTATTCAAAGAACCAATGTGATTTTTTCATAACTAATAAAATGGCTAAGGGTTGTTAGCNCTATATTACCTTGACATCATTTAATAGATGGTATAGTTCAATTCAGTCACATATGCTTATTTTAGCGGTGTTACTTTATGACAGTATGAGTCCTCATTATATTATTCAAAGAACCAATGTGATTTTTTCATAACTAATAAAAAGGCTAAGGGTTGTTAGCAAATTCCAAACGAAAAAGTGGAAGCCAAGACGCAACGCACTGCGAATACATTGGAGCTGAGCAACATGGTTTTTTCGTGAAATTTACATAAAATTTAATTACTGTATAAGATATTTGTAGGACAGCTATACAGCGAAAAGTTCTATAGAGTTTCTCTGACGGTTTGGCTGGAGCATCTCGCCATGTTTACAGACGTTGGCAGGTGCATGAATTTGATTCACCATTTGAAAATGTTCATTAATTTTAACTTTTTTATCAATTTTAAAAATTTTGACGTTCTTCTGAATCATGTAAGCTGAGGTAAGATTTTATTCAAAGATGAAATAAAAATGATATCTATATTGTATGAATATGCAGTTCAGACTCTGCGATTTCTTGGCTTTCTATTAACATGGAAAACTGCGTCGCAATTGATTGAATTGAAACAATACAAAAATCAATAATGTTGACGAACGTGGCAACTGTGAACCTGTGTGGTACATTACCGTGGCAGCGTGAAGCATAGTATTTCAAAATCATCCATGAGGGCCAGATCCAAGATTCTTAGAAGTGGGGGTAGCCTCAAACGAAGATTGCTAGCATGAAAGGTGCCAAACCCCGGCGAGGGTCTGGTTTGGGCCTACACAATCAGTCTTATTAGCGAAAACAGCTTATATTGTAATGTGTCTACAGCTATCGTAGATTTGGCGCGTATAATCTTCTGATCATATAGGTTTGAAAAATCGTCATTCCCCCTTAATGCAGCTCTTATCTGTGATTCTTGTAACGCAATGCTCGCAGTATTTTAGGAAGCAACCTAGCTACGTATGGGTAAAGCATAGCCGCGAACATCTTGGTATTTCATGAACAGCTGACTCATATGTAGCCGGTTTGTTTACAAGCTACAATGATTATTGACACTCGGCTTACATGCTCCGCTACGTACGTGGGATTGTTAATGACTTAGTAATTACTTAAAAATAGGGCACCCTTAGTTGATGCACAGTTTGCACGCCATCGATCCAAAATGTGCTCCAGTAAGGTCTGTCCCACCTATTCCGCAAATTGTTTACAAAAGCCCCTTCCATCAATATTGTGAAGTCGTTCTTCGTGTCGTATCTGCAACTTGAAAAAAGTAGAAAAAGGGCATCATTCATAGAAGTATACGGCTGATCTAAATAGTATTCCATAAATAATTTCCATTCTATCAATGATGCATCAAATATCTCTGGTATGATTCAAGGGCGTGTAGCTATCCATCGCTGTCTACTGAGCAACTATAATACAGAGGAGAAGAGCCTGAAATAAAAACTAAAATTATGTGAATGTATTCCACATGTACTTCATTCAATATTTGCTGGCTCAGTATTGATACACAAACAGTGATTTAAATGCATCAGAGAAAAGTATCCTTAATATTGTGTTACTATCAACCGAGTGCCGATAAGCGTTCTCTTAGCCTAATGTTATATAATTATTGCTTATGAACTAATGACATTGTAGATGTCTTATCATTACTGCTTATCATCTGGTACAAACGAACACTAACGCCTCCTTAAATAGGCTACACTTTGGAGTCATTTCCATCGAACAACGAATCGACCGAAAATTTGACAATGATAGTCGTGCTTAGTCAAGGCCCTCTAGAACAACTGTCTAGGGGGCCTTGGCTTAGTTCACCCTTTTGTCCTTCTCTGTCGAGGGAGCCTCGGCTTAGTTCACCCTTAATTGTGTCCTTCTCAAGGCATAACGTTATACAGAAAGTACTCAAAAAGTCATTCAATTTTTTTTTAGAATCAAAATTTTCAGTTTCTGTTTGTTCGTAATAATGTACTCGTGAATCAGTAGTAGCTATATGGCATACAGGAATTAAATATATTAAACCAACCTAAAGTAATAGATACAGATAACCTGTGACGAGGACTTCCTACATGTTCCTCCCATTCAGAGAACATCTTTGGGCGCATTTTTGTTGTTGCTGTAAGGTACATATTTTTGACTAACCAGTCTAGGGAGTAAAAATAAATAAGTTAGAGCGTACGCAGGAAAAAGATACGCATAAAATGACGTCAATGAGCTCCAAGAAGCTTGGAGTGGCTGATCGTTTACGATTATACTATCAGCAAGAAGGTTTAATAGACTATTTTACTCTATTAAACCTCCTCGATACTCAGTACATACCTTACCTCCACTAAGGAGGTTATGCTTAAACGGGATTCGTTAATCTGTCTTGTTTGTTAGTAGCCTTGCTCAAAAAAATTATTGACAGAAATTCATAAAATTTACAAGAACTGACGGGAATGTCCAGAGGAACAATTGATTAAATTTCGTTCATTATGACCATCCTGCATTCTGGATTACTCTGATATTTTCGTTAGCGCTGTGTTGCTTAGTGGAGGTATGCGCTCACGAATTGCAGCTTTACTAAATAAAGGAATATAATAACATCTGCTATTTTTGTCTTACAGGATATATCATGACTTTTGAATGTGTCTCAGCTTAGATATTACTATTTTATCTATAACACAAGCGTAAATGATCAGCGATAGCTATTTGCTCTTTGATCTAAAATGACGACGCATCATTCACGGCGCTGTTACTAAAATATTACAGTTATAATCTGCTTCGAGCGAATTGAAGGGAATCGACTTAAGGTGGCGGTGGAGGAAGATCTCGTTAAATTTCTATCCCTGATATTTTTTCAACAGACTGCCGTTTTTCAAACCCCTTACTCTTCTTAAGCCCGATGCATACTGACGGCAAATATCGCACTGCCACCGAAAGAACTACCCAGGGAGAAATTCGGGAGAACCAGACAAGCAACCGACGAAAAAGAACGCTCTTAAAATGGTGTTTATTTTTTAGTTTTTTTTTGACTCAGCAGCTGCAGCACACGCTAACATTATGTGTATAAAATTATTATATTAGCAATATTAATGTGCTCTATCTATGCTCATTGTCAGGCCATCTGGAATCCGCTCACTGAAAAAAGCAACAGCAAAGGCACCCTTAACGACACTCAGTAGGCCTACGACTACTAGGTGCGTGCACCGCAGTCTCCTCTCCAGCGCAGTAGGCTTACGCCGTTGTGTATAACTACCTGTCATGCGTGCTGCGGCTCGACTCGCGCCGCGCACGCCTGAAACTTGGTTGAGGCACCGCTGGAATGTATATTTAGCGCTCATGTTTATTCTCTAGTGTTGTCCACTGTATACTATAGAGACAACATTTGATCATCTGTTGTTCGATGAGAGATTCGGTATGACACCTGGTTTTTGTAAGATAGTTCGAGATAAAACTGGCAATAACTTTGCTTTTGCTTAACTTCTCTTGCCACGTTTATAACGGACAGGTTACGCCTGAGTGGGGTAACCCGTCAGGAAAACCGCTCTCGCAGTCTGGCACACAACCAGGTACACGAACTGGTTAGCCTTAACGGACTAGACACGGTAAAGAGAGCACTCCCAGGTCTCCTAGGATCCCTCCCGCTAAGCCTTAGCGGAACCACACGGCGACAGCTGCACCCTCGGTCTTTCCAGGTTCTGCCATAATCTGGCGCGTAAGGAGGGATTCTCACGCTAGCCAAAGCAGATAGCCGCTTATCAAGTCCGCAGAGGCATCATATTGCCCCGGCCCGTCAGAGGAGGCCGATTCATGCAAGCCGGCTTGCTCGCGAGAGCTATACGGGACCGTCCGCTCTCACAGAACCCTGACACTCATCTAAAAGAATATGGTATAAGTGCTCTGACTACATTTTATAAGTAAAAAATAAATACCAATGAAAATAATGCTTAGGAAAATGAGCAGAGAGCGTTGTAGCTACTGGGTCCAGAAAAACGTTTTCACGTTCTTTTTCTTTGTATGCTTGTCTGGTTTTCCGATTATTATCACTCTCTGGAAGTACCTATCAGATCACGTTGTCTTGAACAGGACTTCGGCTTGCTCATTGTTGTGCCTACAGAAATGACCTCATATGTAAGCCGTGACAGCTTTTCAACTCCATAAAAAAACAAACACAATAGTGAATAAATTTCAAAATAATTGTCTTGAAATTGTCACTCACCTCCAATTCGTAATCACGTATGCATATTTCAGTGCCATTTTCAAATACGGTAAGCTCTAGTCAGGGTCTCGGCAGTAAGTTCGAATGGGTGGTTTGACTTCACTGCAACATATAATATTTCGTCTGAGTGCATCGGACCTAAGGCTTACATATTTCTTCTCTAGCAGCTCTTAGATTGTGATTTCCTTCTTTTATATCTCTCGTTTCCGGTTGTTGAGCGGCGCAGCAGGCACAATATACGACTCGTACCTTATCCCAGTGGCGGTCAACTCTTCCCTCAAAGTAGCAATAATAATTAATAAAATAGCATTTTGTTCAAAAAGACAACACAGCCGCCAGGACCAGCAATTAATTACTGTTACTTTTCTCATTTATTGTCTGGTGACTTTAGCACAGCAGTGTGGGAGCCAGTGAGCACTAAGTTAGTCCACTTGGTCTATACAAGTGATCACTGTCGATTCCTCATGCCTAAGCCACATATGCGTACACTCGCACGATGAACAGGAAGCGAGGATGGGCGACGCACTCGTCATTCTGTAATATATGCAGTTAAACGCGGTAGCATAGATACGGTAGCATGAACGATATTTGATCTGTAGACTCGCATCACATTGTTTCTGCGCATCTAGAGTGTCGCCCGGGATTGTTTAGAAGGTTTGACTGTCGCATACACGCTCCTCTTTTCATCTAATTGTCTTCAACCAATGAAGATACGGTCAAAGTTGTGCTAAACCAACGTGCATGCATAACTCTAATCTTACAAACAAGAAACAAGCACATGAGCAAAATAGCAATAATAACTAGCATGAAAGAAAAATAAAGCAGCGTGGCAACGTACCGTAGCAATGCTAATCTTATCATTACACTATTGCATAACAAAGAAAATTTTTGACAAGTGGGAAAAGAAGCGATTGCAGTAAATGACACAACGGTTTTCCTTCTCTCCTTCTTCTTGCCCAGTAACGATGTGTTGATAAACGCTCTGATTTGATGATTTGCATCGTTCCAAAGCTTCTGAAAATCTCAATAATGTTAGACACCTGTGGTTGAGGAGTTAACGGGACGCTTCCTCGTTATCTAGAGATTTGACTTTTTAATTTAAAAACAGGAGGGAAAACTCCTGATTCTCAGGAATACATGCAGCAAATTTATCCTTCACGTTCACGGGAATGGCACTGGCCTATCGGTAGCAGGAAGGAAAGAAGGAAGGGGAGGCGGTGTTGTAACAACTGGGCTTTCCGTCCATTAACCCACAGATCGAAAAGTCTCAGAACTAGTGGGGTTTGATCTGCAGAAGGTTTCCTAGTTAGTGTGTGCATGTGGACAAATGACTTCGCTTCTACTTGCATCATTCCTGCCTTAGGTTGCGCATGAGGCGCTTGGTGCAGCAGGCCAAACGCACCGCGTAGGTAACGGCAATTCGTACCAAGCGGAGCACTCGGACTCCAGGATACAATAATCATTATAAGAGTACGAGGCAGGCAACGCTATCACTCCTGCACGAATTGCTTTTAAACCGTACAACTTGCAAAGAAAAATGGGTTATCAGTTGTAGGAGCAGAGGTTTAACATAAGAACCAATCGGCCGCTTTGTAACTAGCTCTGGAGCCGCTTTCATTCGCTCAGGTTGAACGAAGTAAGTTTAGTTCGGTAACCCTCAAATTGCCGGCGCCATTGCGCAGAAAGCAGCGAACATCGCAAGGTAGTGTAACATCTGTTGTGCAGCGCACACAACGTTACTGTTGATTACTGTTGCTCTTGCACATGTAACAAAAGAATTTGCAGTGCATGACATTGTTATTGACTTAACTTAATATTCCACTTGATAAAAATTTACTGTGATTGCAGATACTGCTCGCTCAGATTCTGGGGAACTTACGTGAATTCTTCGTAACCAAATTTACGAGAAAATACCGAGTACGAATAAGTTGGCAACGAGCGAAAACGCGCGATGTTGCGTCGAGTTACGACGGGTGAAGTTTGCCGCCGCAATCCTCGAAAACGAAAAGGCATGGACACATTTATCTGAAAGTTGAGGATGGAGCATTACAGGCAATCATTTGATTGCTTGTCGGGATACTTGGAGAAANGATGTTGCGTCGAGTTACGACGGGTGAAGTTTGCCGCCGCAATCCTCGAAAACGAAAAGGCATGGACACATTTATCTGAAAGTTGAGGATGGAGCATTACAGGCAATCATTTGATTGCTTGTCGGGATACTTGGAGAAAGTGCGCGCTAGTTACTCCCAGTACAGTTATATCTTAAAACTATTAAGCAAATGTGCGACAAATAACCACTGTCAGATTGATAAGTAGCCTGTAGATGGTAAAAGAACTAAGGATTCGTAAAGTGCTGCATGAAAATGGCGAAGCTGACGAATTTTTTTTTATGCGAGTAACATAACATCTTCACTGAATAAATTATATATAGTGAAAATGTTGCATATTCATTTACGTTAGCCAAATTATTGTTTATGTACTGTGTTGGAGGTATATTAAGGGTATACTTACAGAGTGTAGGAATATTATAAACAGTCATGCGATTGGCATAGCAATTGTTGATTTTTTTTTACAAGCTATCACTTTGGATGCATGTCTATGATTGTAACTTAAGTCAGTTGACACAATGATGTTGGCACAGTCATGGCTCCCTATCTAGTTTGTAATACATGTAAACTTAACGATAATGCTAATAAAACAGATATAAAATAAAGCGAAAGCACGTCACGCAGAGATAGTACTACGTATAGAACTAAAATAACTATATAAAGCATTTGATGCATTGCACCAGTACATGCATACATATTCTTGGCCTTCTAGACACAACAATTTTATGGGCTACCGACCGATCAGTTAAATCCGACATGAATAGTAAAACTTTACGAGCGTATTAATACTTTTCAAAACAAGTACCAGAATAATGTACCTATATCATTGTTAAATATCAACGTTCCGCAATGCATTCTTACGTTCGGTCATCATTTTCTACACTACAACCTTTTTGCTTATTTTATCATATACCTTATATCATGGACACTGATGGTACAGATACTTAGTGATCGAAATTTTTTCTAGCATTGATGACGGTCAGGATATTTGTCTTTCAATTTTGAAAATCAATTCCCAGTGGATCAAATCATGTTACACGGTCTTTAATATGTTTGTACTTCATCAGTTAAGAGAAGTTCTATTTATATGTTCTAAACTCTAAAACGATACTCATTCGACATTAGCTTCTCTGACAGCGGAAAACACTGACCTCAAAACCAATCTTCGTAATGAATTCGAACTCTGTTGTTTGTATTCGTCTTTAAGTAGTGAAATGCTTGACTTTCTTTGTTACAAACCTGCCTATTATTAAAAAACTGATCAGTTTTCTGGTAGTTGATTCATAACTCAATTACAGGTGACGATCGAGGTACTGGCAATTTGACTTTATCTCCAAATGTTATGTATTAAATTACCAGGTATCGTATAGACAAGATTTGAGGCGACTCAGAGGGGAGTGTAGTGAACCATGTTGGAGGTGTTTTAGTCGGGATCCAAATTTAAGCTATAAACATCAAACTAAAACTTCATTGATATCACTATCATACATATTTTCTTACTATGCATATGACAAGGAAATATGACTGTGAATTTTATGTATCTTCCGACAGCTGTTGAAGTTCATTGCACCACTGCCCGACTCCCAGCTACAATCTCTCAACATCTCACAATTGAAATCTACCTCTCGCAGATGCTACGATTTCCTTGACTGTCTTTCGGGACAGACCTTGACTGTTAGGCAGAACCCCATCGGGTCCTTCATATTCGTTCATATATTGTCTGCAACTCCTTCTCTGTGTTTTGTGTGTGAAAATTCAAAGTTTGCAAAATTTTTATCTGGAATGGTACTGCATTTTAAGGGCTCATTTGACTTTAGAAATTTTACTCGAATAA
>LQNS02278142.1:1113423-1154277 GCA_001587735.2 Parhyale hawaiensis | reverse complement strand
GTCGATCCGACCAGGTGCCAAATTGCAATTTGCCGTCGCGCCATGCATCACAGTGCCACACTCCAATTTAGATTAGATTGGATAGCTGACAGGAGACGCACCAACAGGCCGAACAGCTATTGCCCTTAGGTCACGCCGTTAAATTATTTAAGAAAGAAAAATAGAAAGCAAAGAACCCCTCAGTTAAGCCTGTGAGGTGATCGTGGAAGCACAATCGGTTCCAATAGACGACTATCGGGAATTCAGATATGTTGAGCTAGTTGGAGCATGAAAATGAGTTGATTAGGGTGGCCTCTGAAGCTTTGGTTGTTAACAGTGCGTGATTCCTGTGGTAGGAGTTCGTGGAGGTTGCCATCCTCCTGCTCAGAAAGTTCCATTACTGCTATAGCAAACTCAAGGTTGGGTGCACTTCATCACCTGTCGCATTCGCAATTGGTATAATTACCTCCGCCAAGGAGGTTATGTTTTCGTCATGTCTGTCTGTCTCTCTGTCTTCCATCAAGATAATTCAAAAAGTTAAGGACCGATTTGGACGAAATTTACAGAGATTGTTAGGTATGTTAGGAGAAACAGATGATTAACTTTTGGTAAAGAAATGTCTGTCCGTTTGTTTGTTTGTTTGTCTGCCTCATTTTTCTCAATGCCATAACTCAAAAAGTTATTGATGGATTTTTATGAAATTTACATGAGTTGCTAAGTATATAACAACGAGTAAATAACCAAATTTTGGTAACGATCTGTTTGTTCGTTCGTCACTGTTTTTAATTTAATGCTTGTTAGCATAGTAACTCAAAAAATAATGAATGGATCTTTATCAATTTTTTAGGGGTTGTTAGTAATGTTAATAGACATAAATTATTAAATTTTGTTGTAGATCGGTTCTTTCGTTTGTATGTTTGACTCATGTTTGTCATAACGTTTGTTAGCAGTATAACGCAAAACGTTATGAACGGATCTTCAACAAAATTGCACACGCTGTTATTACTATCAAAAGGCATAAATGATCAGATTTTGGAGTTTATACAAAGAAAATTATGGTTTCAGAGCCAATTTGAATTTTTTGCTTCCGTTGTTTTGCTTGGCGGAGGTATGAGCTCTCAGAGTGCTCTAGTTTCATCTACTGTTCAATTCATCGCACAGCAACTTTATCGCCTGGTAACTTTTTCATTAAGAGATACAACAAGTACAATGCCAAGTAAATTCATCACGAATGAACATTTAATCAACCATATGTACTCGTACTTTCCAGCCGAACAATTTATCAGAAGTATTCATCAGGCGAGGAATTTACCGTCCAGACGATGAATTCACTACAGGCGATGAACTGAATGGCTCCATTTACTGATGCAAATGAGACTGGTATTTGGTTTTACCACTTCTACGAGGGCGTACAAAACCTAGCTACTGACTGGAAAGAGGGGACAACAAAGTAAAAGTTTGAGAATCACAGTCCAGTAGTTGAGTAGTATAGGTTTATGCCTCAGTTGTACATTCTGGACGCCGCTGCAAGAACTTACTATAAAAACTGAACTTCATCTGAAAAATATCGAAAACAAAGAAGTCTAGTCTCTTTACACAAACACCCTAGGCGTAATGAGTAAATTTAAATATGATTTAATATTAAATTAGTTCAATAGAGTAGTAGATTAATAGAAGATTGGTTGTACGAGTATTGTAATTTGTACAAGTAGTTCATTATTGAAATCATTCGTTACTAGAGTCATCTTTAAAATTTAATGATCTACGCAGCACTTCCCTTCAGCCGCCTCTCAGCCGTCAGTCAGTACAGTACTGTTGAAAGTAGCCTAGTATACGTGTGTATCCTAGAGCCGTCCTCAGACGTCAGTTACTGTATTACTTGTGCAAGTAGACTAGTAAGCGTTTGCTCTGTCAGAGCGAGACACCTAGCAGTCTCTCAATTTGAGTCCAAACCGAGGATTTTGCTTGGCAGTTTAGTAAACTTTTAGTTTTATTATCTCTATCATACAAGTCCATCATATAATATCGTCTCTATTATACATGGCAGTTTAATCTATACTATAAGAAGAGAGCCGTCTGTCCGAAGCCTTATTTTCCACCCATCTAATGCTGAAAAAAAAAAAAAAATTCCAAGGTACCCAACTTTTCTTTTTTCCAAACCGTTTCCAGGATACGAACCCGGGAATTCCCGGGTTGTTAGTGAAGGACTGGTCACGGGCCTTTGTGAACTTGGTTGCTTTTGTGCACTTGTTGAACTTCGTGGACTTTGTGGGCATGGTGAAATTTGGAGTATTGTGAACTTTTTTGATATTATGGTAAGATATTTTCAAATACATACCTTCATGACTTATTAAAGAAAAGGGTTGCGTTTGGTGCACTAGGGGCATATAATAAGCACTAGAGGGAACGCACTGTCATAAATGACAGCGAAGAATTTGTGTTAATCCTGCTTCCTTGATCATGCTTTCCTTCATACAATTGCCAACTTTAAAGATCATCCACATGAGGGCTCACTGCTTCATGATTACTGAGCATCGACACTCTTATTTTCATTCTCTGACATGGCAGGCAGTTCAATAGAAGTGAAAATAATTGATTCGATTTGGTATCATACAGTAGATACCCTAGGATGCCTTATTAGTCCGATAGTTTTTGGTTAGTGAACGCTGTTTCGTCGACAATTGCATCAAAGTTGGACAAATAGTTGCTAATGCAACGGTATTATCTGTGGGAAGAAACTAAGAATCAAGATGCATGAGAGTGCTAATGGAAGCTTCAGATATCTTCAGTGCTGAGATTGCAACCTCGGCAATGCAAGAAGTGCATTCAGAAGTAAGGTCGCCCTATGCCACAGCTCATTTACTACAGATAGTTATGTCAAGCAATAAAGTCTCCAGCACCTGCAGTTGCAGCATAGTGGCGTCACACAAAAATGTATCAGCTAATTGCGTCACTCCTTTTGCAGCGGGGCATCCTGGGTAATGCCAAGACAGAGGCATCTTAGGTAATTTCCAATGTGGCGTCGTGTGTGCGAGAGGTTAAGTGTGTGTCGCAATTGTTTATTACATAAACGTTGGTAAAATGGTTCAGTTGCAGTTTATTGTGCTTTTCATGTGTGTACAATATTCTACTTTATAACTTATTGTAATATAAAGTTTTCTTGGTGAACGAAAATCGTCTAATTAATCTTTTTAAGCATGCCCAAAAATCTTCCATCTTCCGATTATCTAAATTCGTTTTTTACAGCTAAGCATTAATACACATCAGACGGACTCACAGGCAAAATTTTAGACAGTCTGTGTAACCCTAAGTAGGTAGAATAGGGGGCTGGAGGCGGGGGGTTTGTGACGCTTTTTGTAACACTTCATTTTTTTTTACTTCAAAAATTTTTTATTAATCGTTCAATCTTTATAAAACTTGACAAAAATATATAAAATTGGAAGAAATGGGGGTTTGACTAATGTACTTTTTGCAATTTTCGCCATAGAAAACGAATTACACCAGGAAAACGGAAAAACCGTTTTCTTTGAGTAACTCGTTTCTATGGCGAAAATGAGAAAAGAACAAGAGTCTTACCCACAATATTTTCAGATTTTCAACATATGTCCCAAGTTTCATTCAAATCCGCACATTGATAAAAACTTTCAGTCGTATTTTCGAATTTCATATAAAAAATTTATTTTTTTCATTTTTGTTCCGATTTGAATGAAACTTGGTACAAACATGCACAATTGGAAAAAATAGCTTTTGATTCCTGTAATTTTCTCATTTCCGCCATAGAAAATAAGTTATTCGAAGAAAACGGTTTTTCTGTTTTCTTTGAATAACTCGTTTTCTATGGCGAAAATATGAAAAGGTACATGAGTCTAACCCACATTCTTTTTCGATTTTGCACATCTGTACCAAGTTTCATCCAGTTTTCCTTTCAGTCGCCTTCTCGAATTTCACCACAATGAAATCCCAGCCGAAGAATTCAAATTTGGTTTTTCATTTATGTTCCGATTTGCATGAAACTTGGTACAGATATGTAAAATTGGAAAAGAATTTCAGTTAGACCCTTTACTTTTCCCATTTTTGTTACAGAAAACGAGTTGTTCAAAGAAAACGGAAGGACAGACTCTCCTGAAAAGTTTACTTTTTCCAACTTCTAAACCCTCATAGTCCTACAGTTTTTGAGCTGCAGAGATAATTTTGGTCTCAAACAAAGCAGAATTTGATTCTCAAAAACTTCTGGTTTGTGTTTTCTGAATTTCGGATTAGGAGACGAGTGTCGGCTAACATTTTTGAAAAAACTTAGAATTATTTCATTTTTAAAATTTTTTCAAAAACTAATTCGAAATTCAAACAACCCATGCGAGAAGTTTTAGAGAATCAAATTCCGATTCGTTTGATACCTAAATGATCTCTGTAGCTCTAAAACTTTAGGACTAGTAGAGTTTTCCAATTTCCCCCTTTTTACCGTTTATTTTTCAATAACTTGTTTTCTATGTCGAAATTGCGAAGAAGTACAGGAGTCAAAAGATATTCTTTTCATTTTGCATATATGCGTACAAAGTTTCATCCAAGTCGGTCCAATAATGAAGACATTTTTTTTCATACTGTCCCCTTAAACGCAAGCGAATCATTCTATTCCGCGCAAAGCAATCGCTTCAACGTAGGCAAATATTTCCAGATGATTTTCTCAGTTCTTTTCATGGCACTGAAATTCAAGATGCAATACATCAAAGCTATGGTCTATTATTTTTCTTTACTTATATATTTAAGTGTATGGCCAGTATGGGTAGCTCCAATTTGAGGTAATAAATGATGAACAATTGGCGGGAAAGTCTTTCCAGTATACTGCAGGACAAGGAGCTGCCGCTCGCGGCCTCATTTATTTACACCAGCTTAGTGATGTGGTAGTCGCCCATTGGCTGAAATTGACGCCAGTCACGGCGTTCATTGCTTGGCTGAGATGGTGCCACGGCGGTCGCTGACTGGCTAAGACTGGGCGAAAGGTTATTCCCTTAGAGCTGACATAACTATCTGTAGTAAATGAATGAATGTATTTTGCCATAGATTCGATAAATGGAAAAGGCAATACTCGTGTAACTCACACAAAGCCTTCAATATCTTCATTGTTTGAGTTTCAAATGTCGTCGATTAAGATGCTTTTGCCATCATCTGCAACCTGGCCTATTTTCTACCAAGCAGTTTTCAATGAAGCTTGACAGGATGAACATTGACAGAATCCAGCCAAGGCTAATTTCCGCCTAGCTGTTTCGTTAAAGCGTGACAGAAAATGTATATATAGATAAATAAGCAGATAGCCAAACGAATAAGTAAACAAACAGATAAATACATATCAGTCTTTATTATATTGTAGATTTGGCTGTTGAGAGGTAAGGGTAACGTCAACTCGACGTCAGACCCTAAGTGAGCAACCCACACGCACTGATTCATGCTGTACAGATACTCCATCTGCGCCCAGAGGACTGCACGGCTGCAGTGTAGCACAGTTCTTCGATACCTATGGCGCCAACGATGTAAGGCTCTTATGCAACGACCTGCGACCCACGACATCCCATGCCTCTGATTTAGCAAGCCAAGGGTAAGAACATTAATTATCTCTCCAGTTACTGCTTGTATAAAGCTTTGCTAATGATTATATCGCTAGAAAAATCAAACTATCTTCTTAACCTTGCACCAAAAAATGCCAAGGCTTTGCATTAGCCATGAACCAGTAACGACTACAGCGAGAATGGTTCCCTTATCGAATTGATATTCGTAAAATACAAGTCACTTATATATTGCTGGCATTCAGTGCCTATTCAGGGCATTGTGCCAGACTCCCTCAACTATTACACAAAACTCACTTTTTCAACTTAACTTAATGAAAAAGATGGATGTTTCGAAATATTAACTAAGGAATTACACATCTATTTTGCCAAGAGAACTTACAAAAATGTTGTAGTAAATCGTGAGAAATATCCTTCCCTCATATTCTGCAGTCAGCGAATCGGATGGGGAGACAGGGATTGGCGAGCGGTTGCGAAAACGAAGTAGATAATAGACGGTAATTTTGTCAAGATGTAAATGGCGGTAAGAATAAAACAGACGATATTAACCACTGCTGAAACGAAAAAACGGGATGAGGTGGTAGACGGAATGTGTAATAATTTCCAGCCATCAAGCGCATTTCCTTCACGTACTTGCTCGTAGCCAAAGTTTTCCGTAATGTTTGCTGATGCGTACTAAATTAGTGTTATGCTATTACCTGTACTATTGTATATACATAACTGAAGGTAGTAACCCCTGGAGAAGATATACATATTTCTTGTAGAAGATGAAAAAGAGAGATAGTGCCAGCTCCAATTTGTCAGATACTGCAGAGAGTGCATTTGATATGGCAGAACTGTAGCAGGATTGTCTTACCGGGAGTAGTGGGATGTGGACGGGGGGCTTTTGTGGCTCCGTAGCGAGAGCAGTCGTGCCACGGTTCGCCCTCATACCAGGACACGTTACCAGTGACTCGTACTCCAAGTCCCTTAAATGTAAATATCAATTTTGTGTCCGTAAGTCGTTCTCGTTGATCTCTACTGTCCAAGCGCCGTATGCGGATGCCATAATACCAGAAAACCGCTTTTTTTCTCTCATAGATTTCTACCTGTATCCGAACCCAGCGTTTGATGGGTACATACAACTGCTGAGATGAAGCTGTACAACTGCTCTTGAACGTACCAAACCAACAGCAGAAATCGGCAGTAGCAGTAATAGAAATTGGGTGACTGAAAGCAAATAAGTTTATTATTACAGTCCTTTCGTCCTTCTTGTAGACACTGTCGTCTGTGGTACGATTTACAAAACTTGGAGGCAGACACAGATTGGGAGCACCTCTGAAGCGGCGGTGCAAAATCGGGCCAGTTTGAGAAGAGTATTTCTTTTTTGATATAAATTGTAGGGGCATTCCTGAGTATTCTTCCGTATTTCGCTCATCATCATTTCGATAGACAGTTCCCTGAACATCCCAGTATGTCAGAACCATGGTACGTAAACGTAACGTTTTGTTTTCCCTTAAATCATGTGAATTAGATGACAGTTGTGAACGTGTGAAGGGATTTACTTCAGGGCGGAATTGAACTTCTTCGATCTTCTTATTTTTTGCTCCACTGTCGGTGTATGGAAACAAAGCAGTGTCCGAAGCAGCAGCCGTGGTGTTCAAAAGAGATAGAGTCGATATTGATGACGTAGGAAGAATATTTGTGGCCACCATAAAAAAGAGTAACATTAAATGCAAATGAAAATTAACCAAGGCCATGTTCTCACTTAGAAAATAGGCTTTTGTGATGAATACTATAACTTCAACAACAAGAGGTGAAACTTGTTTAGTGAGCAAAGCTAAAGTTATCTCTGCAATGAGACGAAAGAAGAAAAAATGTTTACAGTTTAGTGTCATAAGCAATGAATAGCTCAAAGCTTACATTTACACATAATTACTTAAACAGATATATTATTTCAAATCATGCACATGAACAAAATTGTAGCGACTTGCAAGTAAATTTGGCATTGTATGATTCTAGTCTGGAGAAAAGTGATAACGCGGCCTAGGAAAAAAATACAGTGAAGTGACACGTTCTTTCTTTCTCATAAGACGCACACACGCCTCATATCAACGTCACATTATGTAATTGGCTGCACACTCAACTTACGAGCGGACGTATAGCTGGCACGTCGCACATGCTATCTATGCTACCGACTTTCAAGGAGTACAGGAATGACGTGCGAGCTGAGTGGACCCTCATTAGTTGAGCGTGTGACTACAAACAGTGGACCCGGGATAAGAAGCCCCTGCATTGGTAGCCTGGTAAGTTCGAAAACCTCAGGAGGTCATGAGTTAATTAAATTTAAGAAATGGACCAGGGGCTTTGTAGCTCTTTAAATGGGTGAAGGTAGCGATACCCTGAGGCCCAACTGAAAAACTAAATTGTTCAAGTAATCCAAAAGTTCTGGCGTTTTTCTTTTAGACCTTTACTGCAAAACCAGCAAGAAATTTTTCAATTACTTGATCTGTTTAACTGACTGAGAGGAATGCACGGTCACTGGCCGTCAAGTCTATTAGGAATAGGTCAGATCAGATCCGAAGCTACAGGCCTGGGTCTACGTCTCGAAATTGCCCCTATCACTCCACGGATGGCTGGTTTCATTTCACGACGTTTGTCGAAAATTCACACCTCCTCTGATCGTGCTTGTGTTCGTCGTGCTTGGCAAGCTATATTGATCATACCTGATCGCAAGAAAAATTAGAGCACTCTGAGTGCGCATACCTCCGCCAAGCGAGGCAACGGTAGAAAAAAATTCAAATTGGATCTGAAACCATAATTTCCTTTGTATAAACTCCAAAATCTAATTAATTGTGTATTTTGATAGTAATAATAGCTTGTGCAATTTTCTTGAAGATCCGTTCATAACTTTTTGATTTTTACTGCTAACAAACGTTATGACAAACATATAGTCAAACATACAAACGAACAAACCGATCTACACCAAAATTTAATCCTCTATGTCGTTTAACATTACTAACAACCCCTATAAATTTCATAAAGATCCATTCATTATTTTTTGAGTTATTGTGCTAACAAGCATAAAATTAAAAACACGAACGAGCAAACGGATCATTACAAAAATTTGGTCATTCACTTTTTGCTATATACTTAACAATTAATGTTAATTTCAAAAAAATTCATTCACAACTTTTTGAGTTATGGCATTGAAAAAAATGAGGCAGACAAACAAACAAACAATCGGATGGACATATCTTCACCAAAGATAACCATCTGTTCCTCATAAAATACCTAACAATCCCTGTAAATTTCGTCCAAATCGGTTGATAACTTTTTGAGTTATCTTGGTGACAGACAGACAAACAAGACGAAAACGTAACCTCCTTGGCAAAGGTAATAATTTTTACCTGCTAATAGCTCAATAATAATGATAACCCTTGCACTTATACGATGAGCAGCAGTTCATGATAAGTAATTTACAGGAAGTCCTCGTTATAGTCCATAAATGTGTACAAGAACGAGGTGATCAAGTCGAAGTTATAACGAGACGAGACTCTATGCTGCTCGTGTTACCGTGGCCTCCAATTAGGATGCACGTTAGGTAACACTAGGTATCACCGACGATAACCTTAAAGTCTGGAGGGTTTTGAACTCGGTAACACCACCATTGTTTACCAACATTAACTTTGTTAGTAAATATTCTGATCCCTTGTTCTACGTGCGAATATGAAGGAACTTTTTCCCGGTTGCTATTATATTGGCTGAATTGCAGCGTTTAAATTCCTTTTGCAGAGTTTTTTCAAGCTTACACTAACAAAAAGGGTAAATCGAGGCTTTCCCTGCAGTGTTCAAGCATGAGCGTTAGGCAGGTCTTGCCACAGTGTTTTGGTGGCGCTGAGACCGCGCCACATTCAGCCCATATTTTCGAGTCAATCGGTATCACACAGGATATCATCTCCATCGGTTGCTTGAGTTTTATCGCAACACACCTAGGGAATAAATAGTTGAATTCTAGAGTTCTACCTTCAATTCGCGCTCTGGATGACTCGGAAAGAAAATGACAAATTTTGAAGAAATGCTACAATATTTTTATTGATTCTCAGAGAGTTAGATATGAAAGAAAAAAGTCATGAAATGAAAATTCACTTCACATATCATCAATGACTATGTCTAATTAAACTAAACGTAACAAACCGAGTCAGGCAATGTGTGCACGTGGGTGTGGTACGCCTGTTGAAAGTTAGCAACAGTGCTGCTGTTGAAATTTAGCAAAAGTGCTACCGGAAAAAGCGGACAAATAAAAACTAAGCTACTTATATCAAATACGTGGAACTAAAAGTTTGTGGCCTACACTTGAAACATTGAAAACTGTATACAACAGGTCTTACTTATACTAAGGACTGGCTGTCTATGACATACATGAATAATTTTTAAATCCTTTACTATTTATCATTACAGTCGGTAGTCTAAACAGCATATTTGCTCACTAAAAAGCCAAATTTTTCACTGTTCTCCAGGAGAGAGATGGGATCACTTTCTAGACGAGACCCAGGCCGTACTCTAGGAGGGCCAGGTCAAGATCACCGGCCGTAAATAAGCGATTAAAATTGGCTGTAAGTTGAGGGCATATTAGCCATAAAAAATCGTTGTGTTGGTGTCCAGCTCTATTGCATACACTGTGAATGCTCTCAACTTATAAAATTGAAGTTTCTTTGTTTTTTTTCCGGGGGGGGGGGATTTGAACTATGCCATGGAAATATATACCGGTTATATTTAAGCACGATGTACTGTAGTTAGTAAGAAGTTATATTCACTGTTCATGAGCTTGCTTAGTTAAACTGATGCGGTAATGTAGCCTAATATGTATAAGTAACTCGTGGAACCTGTGAAAATTCCACGATTAGTTAATGCTCTCAATTTCTAAAAACTAGCAATCCTAAGGTTCGACCAAATACAACTCCTCATCCTCACGTAGCCTAACCTACCCCAGAAATAACGCCTATCAAGATCGTTTAAACCTTACGAATTGCTTCTAACCTCAAGTCTGCTGCACACGAGAGTCGAAACATTGAAACGTTTCTCCCTACCCTTTTCATTACGCTGCCGTGGATGCAGCTTTCACAGTTTGATCAGTGGCACTCACAAATTGGCTAATGCATGAACAAAAGTATCTATTTAACAGAAACTAATGGAGTCATAGGATTTTCAACTGATTTACGTCAATAAGTACTCTGTAACAATATGTCTAGGATCTGAACGTGCGAGCAAGGTTAAGTAATGTTCCACTAATCACATAATTATTATCGATACGAAGTGTGTTCTGCTCGTAGATTATGTAATTTTTCAGGTTAGTAGATACGATAATCATGTTGCTATAATGGATGTTTAAAATTTCTTCAGTTTGGTTTCCAAATGGGCCGCTAAAAATAGACTAACTGCTAATGAAAGAAAAAAATATATATATTAATGCTGATCACTACACAGTTTCACCTAGCGTGGTGTCACGATTTATTTATGGCTATAAAACATGATATGATAGACAATATTACCTATCTATGTTTAGATATAGATAAAAAATAAGCTTTACGCCCAGGTCCAAGAAGCGAGGAGCTAGCTTAATGAAACGATTGCTAAATTGTTTGTGTTGTATATTACGATAGATGTAAACAATAGTGCTGAAGAACTTTACATCGTTCCTTCACTACTCTGCACTATAGCTTGACAAATATAGTATTCTGTATGGAAGATAAATCTCACAACGGACTGCTTTGATGAACTCATAAAGAACTCACACAACTCAAACATAGCCGCGGCCCCACGCCGCGTTACTCATACATTGGAAGTGATCAATAATTATGTTCTCAAACAAATTATTTGCGACACTCCTGATTTAAAAGTATTGCATTGGTGACTTTAGCTGAGGCACGACATTTTCGCGATTATTGCTTATTCACGATTCATATAATAACTCTTGCCTGAAATTTGTTTTTCGGGGCCTGAACCGAGTCTACGCTTATTTTGACATTTACATGTATTGCATTTTACCCTTTGATCCCAGGACCAAATAGAGAGCAAAATAGGACCAACCACTCTGCTGTTTGCCCGCGTCTCCCAATTTTTTTTTTATTTTTTTTTTCGCACTAAGAGCTGTTTCCAAATTGGCAATGCGACCAAAATGAATTGTTTTGAACAGTTAATTGCTAGAAGTTTCGAAACAGCCCGTTAGTACCAACAACATTGCGCAGCAGACCCGTGCGATTATATAACTGTACCGATATGTGAAGATTCATCATGCCTGATGTTAAGACGTCCCTGAGTGCCAAGCTCAACAAACTCGTCACGAAATTTGGCAAAGACGTCTTTTCAACAGATGATGCTTCCATTTTTTTGCCAGCCATGTAAAACAGCTGTTGATTCTGGCAAGAGATGCTTCGTTACGACGCTCTGTAAGCGCGCAGAGCACAAGGCAGCGGTTGCACGTGCCTCTTCAGTACGGCACGAAAGCCATCTACTTCAGGGAATACTTCGATTTTGTTTTGATTCTGCAAAGCATTCGTGAGCGCCATATCGCACTCTGGAAACTCGAAGATCGTCTGTGAAATATAAAAATGAAAACATTCCGAGTGGATCCACGTTAAGGAAAAAGTACGTTTGAAACTTACTATGATACCACCATGAATAAATTTTGAGAAAATTTTGGAGACAGATATGGGTCTCTATTGATGAAACTACCGATGCCGCCGGGCGTCAGATAGTGAATGTCATTGTAGTTGTCTTGGACACAGAGCGTGAAAACCATTTCTATCTACTAACCTCAGAAAAACTAGCAACAATATATATATATATATAAAGCACTACCGGCCATTGCACAATGTTTGGGAGCGTTTGTTTTCTAGTTACCGATGCAGCTCTTTGCGTGACGAAAGCTGCCGCTGGTCTCAGAGTTCTCTATCGTTCTCCTAGAAAGCAAGTCGATAGGTATGTGTAGGATTTCCATATCCACCGGCAGTCATCTATATTAATTTAGTATTCCTGTAAAAGTCAGCAAAGCTCCTGCCATAAATGCCATATTTGCCAATCTAAACTGCCATAAATGCCAATTTTATGTGCCATATATGCCACATTTTGTTACCATATATGCAATTTTTTACCGCCATAAATGCCATATTTTTCGTGCCACAAAATCCGATCTCTAGTTATAAGCAAGGATTCAAACAATACTGTTCCTACCAGACATGAAGGTTTAATTTGGTCCCATAGGGCAGATGAAATATCTATATTTTTTCATGAATAAAGTACCTAGTGGACTAGATACTCTAGTATTGGCTGGTATAGCTACGCAGTAACAATACAATGAAGTTGAAATAATTCTACTAAGCAGTGGTAGCAGACTGCAACTGGAGCCTTGGCTCAGTAGTGGCTGTCAGCGCTGTACGTAGCTTAGTTAGTGGATTTCCTGAGCCGTCCCTCAAAGGATTTCAGTGCCTAAGCAACCCAGGCAGCAGTGGACTTGCATATTTGGCTGACACTATATTGAACTCTTAATTTGAAATAATACTACGACAGTCTTCTTTTACGTAGATTTCTTTCAACCCTAGTACGAGTATATGTTCGGTTACCGGTACTTTCAGACAGATCCTGAGTACTGGAACCTCACGTAACCCTCAGAACTTTATAAATATATGTAGTGTTCAGGATATCCCTGGAATTATAATATTCTTTTGCACATTACGAAAATTCCAAGGCCCTGTGACATATCTACGATACACTAATCCCCAGTACGATGATATAAAATTTTTCATCTGCATAGCTTTCTTAAACAAGTGGCACATCTACAGATGGTGTTCAGTTTCCAGAAAAGTATGAGGCTCTATCTCAAACATCTCATAATTTTACTCGTATAATAGGTAAAAAAACAAGTGCGGGTATCAGAAATCAAAGACATTTTGGAAAATGAAATATATTCCGTAGTATTATAATATTTAGTTCAATTTAGGCATTCGGTTCCTCGTGAATCATTATTGGAAAAATTGCATGCAGAGAAATAGCAACAAAATTGAAGCACAGAATATCCTGGAATGATCCCATCTTATATAATACTAACACGCCTCGTGGCGTAAGAATACTCTATAGAGGTATATCATTTGTTACATCTTAGTCAACCTATCTGACTGCCTCTAGAAAAGTTATAATTTTGATTCAACTTGACCCGTAATAGAAGCAGACTAAAGCATCTGACATTGAATCTATAGGCCGCTGGTTCGTGCCTCGTTCCCAGCTGGGCAACTTTTTCGCGGCCCTTGATGTGATCAGTCAGCCTCCGGTCTGCGTACTGCGGTGGGTTTACTGACCTTCCCCAGCATTGGGGAGGGTTTAAAGGTCGTAGATTGTTGCATGGAGTCTTCTGCCACTGCTGCTATAGCTCTAGATAAACAGTGGTCGACTGCAGCCGTATACTCCATTGGGGCCTGTTGGTCTATATCTGTAGCAAGAACCAGTGCATGCGGGTTTCCCAATCGGGGGTACGGTCAAGTTGACTTTACCTTACCTTTAACTCCTGCAATTTTTTGGGACGACAGACAACAAAATTCATCGCCGTCCTTTTTGATGACCAGCTATTTCTATTTTTTTTCATTATTCACATTTAAGTCAGAGCACCAGACTCCCTACAAAAAAATATGAACCATGAATGCATAGCTCCTTTTGCCTCTTTCTGGATGGAGTTACAAATTCAAAGCCGTAATTTTTGATGGCCAGCTAACTCAAGTTTTTTTTTTGCCATTTTTCACACTTCAGACAACCCACCTGACTGCCTAAAAAAATGATTATCGTGACTCAACTCCTTCGGCCTCATTTTAGGCGGACAAAAAAAAAAAATTTAATCGTAGTCATTTTTAATTGGCCGGCTATTTCTAGTTTCTTACCATGGGTCACATCTAGGTAAACCCACCAGACTTTCTGCAAAAAAAAAATATATATATATATGAGCATTACTCAACTCCTACCACTATTTGGGTGGACACACAAATATATATATATATACTTGAATGTTTAACGAAACATTATCACCTCTCTCACTTCATTCGCGGGTGATAAATGTACTGAAATCTTCAACAAAATGTTATCATCGCTCTTCGCTTCGCTCGTGGGCAACAAGATTCTTCTAAAATGTTATTCGCATCAAGTTTTTCGGAATTTCTCAACATGCTACTTTCCCAGGAATGATTCACTACGAACCAAATGCTTGATTAAGCCCTGAGTAAAAATATACTAAAAATAGTCCTAAGGAAATAAATTTTATATCATGAAATGTCTTTGATCTTTGCTTTTTTTCTAATAATAACAAAGTTACGTTTCCGCAAGATTCAATTTCTATTCCATAAAAATAGATTTTCCCAGACAGTTTTGTATAGACTTACACATCTACTTGTCTAATACTTACAAAAAATGAACTGCATAAAAAGAAGAAAAAAAAAAAAAACGTGAATGAGGGCAACATTTTAGTTTAAAGTCTGTTATGTATATGTGGGAGTGGGAACGAGTAACAGGTCTTGTTCTGTACACCCGATAGATTGAGTTATGGCTAGAATGAAATTTATAATCGATGTGCTTGACGATCTAAGTGATTACGTTTCAGCAAGAATCAAAATGAGGTTCGATCATGCTAATGAGACTGGAGAAGTGAGGGTAATGAGAATGAAATTGAATGCGATTGATGATGGTGGTAATAGTGATCGAAGTGCGAGCGTCCATTACGATGAAATTCTGATGAGATGGGCGAGGGGCGAGTGGTGGTGGTGATGATGATGAAGAGTTGGTTATGATCGCGGAGCCAGTGGAGATGGAAATGAAATTGATGATTATCATTCAGGGCTGGTGAGTGATTGTGTGGATGCAACTAATGATGATGGAGGGAACAGAGGTGGTGAGGGTGAGTTATATAATGATGAGGGCCCATGGTGGATGAATGAAATTGATTACGGACCACGTGCAATTATTGGAGAGGATGGAAATACAGTAATCATTTGATCACTGACAAAATTCACACAGCGTTGACGCGAACGTCGTACTTGAGAACTTATTGAATAATCGAAACCATGAACTGCCAATGCTAAAAGATATGAACAATAATAAAACTAGCAATACAAGTAGCTACTTGGTCAAAATTGAGTACGAAAGCAGTTGGAACTGCACTGTTACCTGTAGTATTGTTAGCATAATCATGCGTAGTTGGAAGTACTGAAGCAGATACAGTTGACGGAAATTTGTTGGTGCTATTTGAGTCAGAGACCTCAGGGCTAGTCGTTGATATGGGAGAGGGTGGCGCTGTCATATGATGAGTTGTCGTACTTGAACTTTGCGTAGTAGTGGTGCCGTAGCGTGAACAGTCGTGTCGAGAATCGCCCTCATACCAGAAGACATTACCGCTGAATCCCACTCCAAGTCCGTGTATTGAGTACAAATCTGTTATGTCCGTGAGCACCTCGAGTTTTTTGCCACCACTCATGTACCGAATGCGGACACCCCAGAAGGTATCCTGAAACCAATGTTTCCAACCTCGGTACATCTCGATCTCTATCGTAACCCATTGTTGGTTCGGTAGCTGTAACTGCTGCAGAGGAACAGTCAGTCTTGTTGTATGTACTAAGTTCAGCGGGCAGCAGTAATCCACACTTGCGATGACAGAAATTGGGGAACCGTCAGCGTATAAGTTTGTTCTCAATTTCTGCGCATCCGCCTTGAATACAGTTTCGCCTGACAAATGATAGGCAAAACCTTCTGGAAGGCACAGTTTCGATGACCTTCGTACACGAGAAAGCAAAGTTGAATTGAATCCACTAGCATGTCCAATCTTAATAGCTGACGTCACTGACATTTCTGAGTGTTTTTCCGCATATTGCCAAGCTTCTTTCTGATAAATCTCTCGCAGAGCACCCCAGTACTCCGGTGTTGGAGCGCGTAGCTGCAGTAATTGATTGTATTCATTCAAATCGGCGGAAGCAACTAGCATTTGCCGTAAATGTATGTATCGTTTTTTATCAGCTCCTTGCTGCATTTTTCCCGAGATCTTCACATCTGTTGCTTCATTGCTAGTCTTTCTGAAAGTTGCAGGGTTCACACCAACCGTCGTAGAGTTGAGTACAGGCCGAGTTGTCTTCGATTTCAAGGCACTTGTGGTGGCGACAAAAAGCAGCGGAACAAAATATGAGGGAAAAGGTGCTACGATCATCTCTTAAATTGCAAACCGATGCTTGAATGATGAGGATCTAAACTTGAACTGGTGAAGCTTAAGCTTATTGTATAATCTCGAGACAATTTATTTTCTACTAAAATGAGACAAATAACAACCACATAACAAGGTTAAATATTGTGAGCGACATAGGCGATCTGTAAATGATCCTGAATCGAAATAACACCCAAGCTTCTTCAATACCAAAGCTGTCACAATAACTAGAGCACTCTGAGAGCGCATACCTCCGAATAGCAAGGCAACGGTTACGAAAAATTAAAGTTGGTGCTGAGACTATGATTTTCTTTGTATCAATACCAAAATCTAATCACTTATGCCCTTCAAAAGTGTTAACAGCTTCATGTAATTTGTTCGAAGATCCGTTCATAACTTTTTGAGTTATGCTGCTAACAAACGTTATGACAAACATGAGCCAAACGTACAAACGAACGAACCGATCTGCACCAAAATTTGATCATTTAGGTCTTTTAACATTACTAACAACTCCTATTAAAGATCCATTCCTTATTTTTTGAGTTATTGTGCTAACAAGCTAAAAATTAAAAACAGCGACAAACGAACGAACAACGGATCGTTCATTATATACCTAACAATTCATGTAAATTTCATAAAAATCCGTCGATAACATTTTGAGTTATAGCGTTTAGACAAATGAGGCAGACAAACAAACAAACGCATGGACGGATCATCAACAAAAACTAATCATCTGTTCCTCTTAACATACCTAACAATTCCTGTACATTTCATCAAGATTAGTCCATAACTTTTTGGCTTATCTTGATGATAGACAGAAAGACAAACAGTCGAACAGACAGAGAGACAGACATACCCGACGAAAACATAACTTCCTTGGCTGAGGTGGAAAAAAGCGGAAGTGATCCTATTCTCATTGTAGAACGCCGATAATACGATAAGTACCGGTAGAACTTAGTTTCCCGTGAAAATGCAAATAATCATTCACTTGAATAACAGGAGAAATACATATTAAGCATTCTTTATTGTGTGAATTAATGAAACTCAATTTTTTAGTTACTATCTTTATGCAACCTGGGAGCTCGGAGATTTCGAGTGACGAAAATGAGTCATCTTGCAAGTCGAAATGATATTTTTAGCATTACTTAGTTCTAACAGTGATTTAGTAGAGTAATAGGTTACTTAGTTCTAACAATAATTTAGTAGAGTAATAGGTAGAGCAACAAATAATGTTACAAAATTACAACTGAGACACTGCATGCTCTAGGCTTATTATACAGGAATTATTATTAATTTCGCCTAGGAGGTATTGTTTTTGTTGAGCTTGTCTCTTTGCCTGCCTATCAATTTGTTTGTCTGTCACAAAGATAACTCAAAGAGTTCTAGACAGATGTTTACGAAATTTACAGGGATTGTTTGTCATGTTAAGAATTGCTAGCAGGAACAGATGATTTCTTTTTAGTGAAGATCCGTTAAACAGTTTGTAATTTGTCTGCCTGTTTTCGTTGGCCGTTTAACTAAAAAAGTTACGGATGGATTTTCATAAAATTTCCATGAATTGTTAAGTTTCGCAAAGAAAATGATCCAGTTTTAGTGATGATGCGTTTGTCAGTTTTTTTGTATGTCTATTTGACTGATTTATGTTTGTCAGCAACATAACTCAACTAAAACGCCTCGTGGCGTACGACCATCACCCGCGGTGGAAGCAAATTTCGTCACCGTCATTTTTGATGACCAGCTAATTGTAATTTTTTTGGTGTGATTCACATCGAGGCCAGCCCGCAAGATTCCCTGCAGAAAAACCATCAACATAGGTCAACTCCTTCTACCATTTTGGGTAAAGTGTCAAATATTATCGCCGTCATTTTATTTTGGCCAGCTAATCCTAGTTTTTTTAGCATAGGTCACATTGAGGATAGTCTACCAGACTCCCTGCAATAAATTGTGAACATTGCGCAACTCCTTCGACCACATATTGGGTGAACAGAAATATATATATAACATGTACGGTATATATTTACAAATATATATGCTTAAATCTTCAGCGAAAACATTATCACCTCTCTCACTTCGTTCGTGGATGTGGAAAATAGAACTCCTCGCGGCGTACTGTAAGTCGATCTACCGCGGTGGAGTAAAATTAAAGTCGTATTTTTTTATGGCCAGCTAAGTCTAGTTTTTTTGGTACGGGTCACATCTAGGTCAACCCAGCAAACTCTCTACAAAAATAATGAACATTGCTCAACTCCTTCGACCACTTTGTGTGGTGGACAGACAAATATATATATATATATATATAGCAAACACAGAATTCACCTTACGCAGGATCCAATCTTCGTGGAAGCACGTAACAGCAACCTCCTAATATGCGGCTAAAAAGTAAGCTTTTCATCAAAGACAACACCAAGAATCTCCAAGGAGCTAGACTCCTGAAGCAAAGTGTCATCAATCTCCAGTTAGGGATACTGCGGTACAAGTGTCCGAAACCGACTGATAATCATCGACTTGGTCTTAGTGGCATTAAGCTTCACATTCCAGGCCGAGCACCATGCACTAATGCGTGACAAATCCCTATTCAGAGACTGAGCGACAGCATCACGAAGGCGAGGAGCAGGTATAACTGCCATCAAAGTGGAATCGTCGGCATAGTTGATGATCGTGTTTTCAAGCGAAGAGAACATGTATTTAGTATAGAGAACGAACAACAGCGGGCCAAGCACACTGTCCTGAAGGACGCCAGACATAACACCCACTGAGGCGCTCAAAACGCCGTCAACATACACATTCTGCGTTCGCTCAGAAACAAAATCGCGAATGATTGACAGAACCTTACCACCCACACCAAAGGACTCCAGCTTGTATAATAGACCCCTGTGGTTAACCCTGCCAAACGCCGAGATAAGTCCAACTGGACAAGGCGTGTCTAAGACCTGTAATCCAGCGCAGACTGTAAATGGTGTGACACCCACAACAGAGCGTCACAACAACACAAGCCAATTTTGTACGTAAATTGACCAGCAGGCAGCAGCCCCGTAACCTCAGCGAAACGACCAAGCTTACCAGCGATCAACTTCTCGAACACCTTCGACAAAATGGGCGTCAGTGTGATGGGTCGATAGTTGGCAACATAGGGCGACATCGGACCCTTGGGCATAGGAGTAATATTAATAGTACGCCAACAACGAGGAATATTCCCTAGCCGCATCAGGCGCCCGAAGATCACAGTAAGCTTGGGGGCAAGAACGTCAGCCAGCTGCTTATAAAACAACACATGGATGGTCAATACTCAGCAGAGACTCCCTGGAACGTTGCCTCAGACGACGCTGTGCCTCCTCATACATACACTTAGCCTCGGGCCTACGATCAACATAGGTCTGGCACAACATGCGGTCACGCGAGCGCCGCTATGACCGATACGCCGCTTGCTTAGCTTCGAAAGCTAGCCGACACTGGTCGTCAAACCAGGGCTTATCCCGAGACCTCACAAGAATAGTCTTCTTAGGGACAAACGTCTCTAAAATGGACACAGTCAAGTCGTTGAGCTCAGAGACAGGATCCTCACTGTGAATAATCTGGCGCCAAGGTAAAGTTCTTACTGCCTGAGTAATAGTCACCCAGTTAGCCCTGCTCTTAACGAATACCACTTTCCTGGTATCTACCACAGGAACAACCTGATTAAGGTCCAAGGACACAACAAGATGCGAGTGGTCTGAAGAGCCAATAGGGGAGTCAACTGACACCGTCATCAAGTCCGGGACATCGGTAATAACGAGGTCGAGACAGTTACCAGCAATATAGCTGCACACAACCAGACAAGGTGCAAAAGTCCAACGCAGCCACACCATGACAATCAGTTGGTGATGCATTACCGTCATCCCCAAAACAAACGCTGACTTGGGGTCCGTGCTCTGGATCGAGGTCATCTCCGTCAGTAAACAGTCATAAAAAGAATCATCAGTTGCAGGGCTCCAATATAAGGAGAATAAATTATAATTATTCAGTGGCCACACACCCTTATAACAATGATCTCATGACAGGTGCATTCGTGCACTGACTGCCAGTAAGCACAGAATCCCCTCCGGACATAGACGGCCGTTCCAGGGAATCCAGGCCCCGATCCACACAGCCTGCGAAAAAAGGGTACTGAAAACCCGCCAAGGCAAGCTCAGCGTCGTGCCTTCTGCCAGTCACTAATGTCTCGGAGCAGGCACGACATCCACACCACGGGACACAAAGTCGAGCTCCGCGAGTTTCGCATGCAGTCCTCTAATATACAATAGAGGAATCGACACCCCAGAGCCCGACCCGGTCCCGGATTGCTTTGAACATCCCCACGAAGCAAAAGAAAGACAAAAAAGAATGAAAGAACGTAAATATACAATAATGTACAGATAAATACAGAAATATACAAAGGAGATGAAAACAAAGAATCCCATAAACAGAGAAGATGATTTGGAGCATAATAAAGCAAAAACAAATCGACAGTACTGATAGCTACGAAAGCGGCAAGCTATCTATGCGCCCCAAACCCTTCCATCACCAGTACAGACGTTGGCCGAAAAGAAGAAGGAGAAAGGAGAGGAAAAGAGCATCAGGTGGTACTACCTGATGGAAGAGAGAGAGAGAGAGGAGCAGACTGCGGAAGACTGAGTACCCAGCTATGTCACCAGGATGTTCATCTCCTCTCAGAGATGCCGTTGGACCAAAAGAGGTCTCATCTGCCTTTAGAGTGGCATTTCCTCCCACTGAGGGGCTACCCAGAGCCCCAAACCCAAAGCCAGCTCATACAAACAAAGAGGCGTCCGGTGGCCGGGCAGTGGGGGCGGCCTGATAATGTGCAGGTCACGCAGGACAAAATAGTCCCCGACTCATGGAACTGGCTTCTGAGGGGTGAGCTGAAACGGGAAACAGAAGGCACCATCCTGGCAGCTCAAGAGCAAGCCCTCAGAACCAGGTACATACAACACAAGATAGACAGAAAGAACGTGCCAATAACCTGCAGAGTTTGCAAGAGCTCAGACGAAACCATCAACCACGTGATTAGCGAATGCGGAGTGCTGGCGCAATAGGAATACAAGCGTACGCACGATAAAGTTGTTCGACTCCTCCACTGGACCTTCCTGCGGATCCACAACTTCCCGGTCAGTGAGAGGTGGTGCGAGCACGAACCCGTGCCCGTGGTTGAAAATGAAGCCGTATAAATTTACTTGGACAAAAAGCTTGAAATAGACCGAGAAATCCACGTCATGGCAGAGCAATATCTATATAATTTATATATGTGTTTTCATCTCAGAACGAGGGTAATTCCTATGTTTACTTTACACCGATTCGGAATGGTGTCAAAGACGACGGCTAGGCCCCTCAGTGCCGGAATGCTCCAGTAAAAATCCGTGTCGCAAGCACTAAAGAACCGATTTCGAGGCGGCTACCACTGCATAAACGTTCATAAAATTTCAAGAACAGATTCTTTGGTTCATTTCTTGTGCTACGAGTATATCCAGATGACTCTAATCTATAATGAATGACAAGGTTTAGAAAAAAGCTACAAAGTGTCAATCGCTCATCATGAGACAAACAACGTAAAAGTCCGCGGTTCTGAAAATTCCTTCTGGAGTTATACGATAAAATTGAAGGGTAATATATTCTGCAGAAATTGTTAGCACGGACAAATTCTTAATAGACGAGACGTTGTCGCTTTTTCTTGATATCGATGTCCCTACTGCAAAATAAAACTGAAGGCATCTTAACTAAATACAGCAGTGAATAATGGCAGGTGCCCCTCCCTACGTGGCCAGCTAGTGCTTGGCAAGCCCAAGTAGTCTTGTATGAGGGTGCATCTCAAAGCCGCCCCTCAGCCGTCAGTCAGTACAGTACTGTTGAAAATAGCCTAGTATACGTGTGTATCCCAGAGCCGCCCTCAGCAGTCAGTTACTGTATTACTTGTGTAAGTATGCTAGTAAGCGTTTGCTCTGTCAGAGCGAGACACCTAGAAGTCTCTCAATTTGAGTCTACTATGGGGCGCATCGGTGGGTCGATAACGCTCTTGTGAATTTTCGGGTTTGCGTAGATGTACCCTGGTTCATAGTGGCCAATTACCTTCTAAAGTTTAACGCTATCTTTCATTGCATTGCAGGCGGTGACGTGCTTGTTTATGCTTCGTTTCAGTTCTTCAGTTAGATTGTTTTCAATTTCTTTGAACTTCGATGTATCTTCCAATATTTAGTTAATTTTGCCAGTATACGTTCCTTTGTCCATTACTACGAAAACGTTGCTCTTGTCAGCTTTTCTGGTCACAATGCTGTCGTTCTGTTTCATGGCTCGTATTTTCGATCGTTGCTCTTTGGTCAGTAAGTCTTGCGTGAAATCTTGTCTCCTCTTCAGTCCGTATATTCTTAGTTCGCTTTTCAGCTGATCTTCGTTGTTCAAGGAAATAAGGCCACATTCTTCTTTCTGTTTTATATCGTTAAAAAGTTTTTCCACACTGACCTTAAACCTCGCATGTCGTTAGGCGCTTGCAAATAGGCATTTATGGCAGCTTCCGTAGGCATTTGTAGCAGTTAATGTCGGCATTTATAGCTTTTTTGACCTAATCATGCATCTGCTATCGTCAAAAGGACTCTGTTTATGAAAGCCACGTTGTGTGCATTTTCACTGCGATATACAGCACACGCATATATATGCAGCTGAAGAGAATAGGTGGACAAGCCACCGCCCATAAGGGGGAAAATTGTGATAATTTTAGATGAACAGAACTTTTATTAGCTATGAAACTAACATAAAATCGTTCAATGATGCATGCTAAAGGTACTATTAGTCATGGAAATCTTAGAGCTAATCCTGCGGTAGTACTTGAACATTTGGTGCTCAAGAAATGAAAACAAAACGAATCAAAATTATTGTCTTTACAGTATTACATTTGTTTAATAAGCAAAATATATCTGCAAGCATATATGTTTATATTTAGTGTAATTTATAATACATATGAAATGAAAGTAGAGTTCTGTAACGGAATGAATTTATTTAAAACCAATTATAAGTTATCAGAACAAGTGTAAACAATGCAATTACCATAACATTATTAGTAAAAAAAACAAAGTATTTTATTCAGATATAGTTTTACGTCTGTGAAGGCACTGTTACAAGATGTCACTATGTATAAGTTTCTTAACGTTTTCACAAAATAATTTCAAAAGTCGATACGAAAGTATATGCTAGGGGTAAATTTTTACCCTCTCGTCCAATAAAGTTGAAACATATGAAATGTTTTTTATTGATTAACACGTTCTAAATTCAAAAAACTCAATCAATTTTTGTGCCAATGCTTACTCTTCGAGACATTCGACTTTGATTTCTATTTTCCCCCTATTGTGATCGGTAGAAGCACTGTATTTATGAGACATAATGGCAGTGTGAAATATTTTCCATTTCATGTAAAACACTAATTTATTTGGGAAGCTCCTATATATATATATATATACACAGTCGGGCACTGGAGTTAACTAGGGACCGAGCATTTAGTCAGGTTCCTATTATAACACAGCATTCTATATACTGGAGTCGAGCCATAATTCAGTCTTGTAAATATTTTTATTTGACTGGTATTCAGGATATGATCTTCACTGAGTTCATGCAGGGGTAGGAGGGTTCTTTTAGTAAATAACCTGACCTAACCTGACGTAACCCTGAGCTGAACTTGGCGCGAGGTAACCTAGGTAAGGTAGCTTTAGCTTCAAATGTAAATAAATTTGTTTAATTTCATTCTTATTGGACACTACAGAGCTGAGCACTATGAAGAAAGGTCACAGTTATATAAATTCCTGTTCATGCAATATGCGCATAGGTTAAGTGAAAGAAAAACATGGTTTCCGATTAAAATAACTTGCTCTCAGTTTTTTTTTTACTAGCTACAAATGAAAGAAAACTGCTGAATTTTAGCCAAAAATAGCAAAGTTTTAGGTGCTATTTTGCTACTTATAGAAACTATTTTGCTACAAATAAAAACTATTTTTTTGCTAGAAATAAAAACTATTTTACTATGATACTTGTAATACCAACTTTTTTGAGTGCTATTTTGATTTGATTTTTAGCGTAATTTTGACCACTTTTTTACGACGAGAAATCCGGACTCTAGTCATGATCTATGCATTAAGGCGGCTTACATCGCTCATCAAGCTTTACATAGGCACATTCATTGCGCTATATTATCGTAATGTGCTCTAGAATTGATAATGGCTCATATTTTTGTCATTAGTAGGGATATGTGACATTAAAGGCATTTATAGCACTTAAGGCATGATAGGCCACATTCTTCTTTCTGTTTTATATCGCTAAAAAGTTTTTCCACACTGACCTTAAACCTTGCATGACTATGGGCGTTGTACACCGTAAATGTCGCTATGACTGCTTTTATTAAAACAATTTTAGCTAAATGGCTGTCTATCACTACTTTGCGAGCTTGCTCTGAAGAAGTAAAACAAAGCTTCCGACACTTAGAAAGGTTGGAAACAAAACGAATTAAAACGCAATGTCATCTTTCGTTCAACGAAACCTGCTTCATATATACCCATACATACAAATCTGGTTAAATGATAGAGCATTCTCTTGACTTATCAACTTTTTATTGATTTTTTCATAAGATCGAAACAAATTTGTTAACTCAGAAGAACAAATTTCATTTAATAGGTTGCCAACGTTTCGACGATCTATGTCATCATCATCATCATCATCAAGGTCTTTATTCACTAGTTTTTATGTCCACTGAGCATTACAGAAGTCGAAAAAGAATCTTGAAGTCTTCTTGTAGATTGTGAGTTGGCTTGACTTTCAAATTTCAGTTGGGCGAAATTTCCATTTGGAAGAGGAGCTATATTGTCACGGTCGGTATCAGTGCTACTAAATCAGGAAGTTTCGGAATTTAATTCTCCAGAGTTTTAAATCCTACTCGAGCCAGTATGTTGAATGTTTAATAATAGTCGATCACGTCGGATGATGAGAGGTTCAGTGATCTGAAGACGATGAAAATCATTTGTTTGCTTCAGAACAGTGGTGTTGTCCGTAAGCATTTGCCTTGTAAGGTTACATCCATGGGCTTCTTCAGTGTGAAGTTTCACAGCGCCAGAAGCCAAATGCATCGTTAGCCTCCTGGACAGAGTTGTTGTCGTCATACCCACGTAATTTACATTAGGTAGGAGCTTGCACTCACCTAGGTTACATTTGTATTTGTAAACTACATTGGCAGACTTCAGCAGGTCTGTCGTCTGGCTCAACGCTTGACAGTAACACAACGTTCCCTCAATATAATTGTCCCTCCTGGAAAACATTACCTGTAAGAATAAGAACCCTTCCTTAGTTAAGTAAATTCAAGGTCGAACTGAAAAAAATGTCTTCTTAGTCGTTACCAGTAATTTGCATTATACCTTACTATATAGTTCATATTCAGAGCCTCAGCATCATCTAGTGCCTCAGATCATAATGAAGAACTTGCTTGCCTGGAGTAACTAATTGTCACGCTGATTCCTCAACATTGTTTAAGGTATAAGTATTTTTTAGTTCTTTTTATGGAAAAACACTTGGTAGTGCTTAGATATAGGCTTGGGAATTATATTATATTACATTACATGAAACATTAATTTTCAATAAAGATTGATTGATTGAGAATTATGGTGACAATTTGACGGAAGATTCAAATGACCCGCGCCCCATCCATCGTCTTCATCTCTGATGAATGCAAGTACCTACACGGGGCTCTGTACGCCAACAACTGCCGAGTCGGCACACCTGGATCAGCAAAGAGCTCGAGTGCCGGTTTTGGCCTCCAACCGGCAGTGCAAGAGTGTGAGTGGCGAACCTAAGCGTGCTGCTACAGTGGGCATAGCCTAATATTTTACTAGACTACTCAAAAGAAGACTACTTAAGAAGTAAATTCTGGAGGAGAAAAGTGCTCCATAGTCGCTCTTTAACTTTTTCAGTTAAAAAATTTAGGCATTACTTTTGGAATGCTCCTCGTATCATCCACAGCAGCATCAGAATCAATACCAAGACAGGCATTGATATACTTCTGCCTTTCATGCCATCCTTCTAGACGGAGTGGGAGCGCTGGGAATTATTATTCTCACAACCTCGAATGAGTGAGATATAATTCTTTTTTTTAATAGTACAACAGTCTTTGTCACGTGCGTAGGAAAGAATATTTTTGTAACACCCATCATATTGATGAACGCAAAAGACCGCCGTCAGTCAGCAGCCACCTACACTGAGAAAATTTTTGATGCACGTAGGTGTTCTACAGAGAAGCATCAGGATGCACGTAGGTGTTCTACAGAAAAGCACCGGGATGCACGTAGGTGTTTCATGGCGTAGTTTGGTGTGTCATCGCAGCAGATAGAAAAACATATTTCAGTGAGAAAAGCATATTTCCACAAGAAGCTTTGTAGTTTGTTACTCGTGCAAAGCGAAACACGGTTACATACTAACACGCAGATCACTATTGTTCTTCAAAGTTTGGTCTCTTCGGGTGTATCAATTTTATCTTTTTTGATGCGCATCTTGCGCATGATCGGCTTTTTTTGTCATAAAACCGAGATACATAAGTGCATCAATTCGTGCCAAGTGCTTCATAAGACCTTATATGCATCATCATGATGCACTTCATTTCTATGATGCACTTGCGTGTTTCGGTTTTGGGACAAAAATGCATGTAATTTTGATGCATCTAAACGCATCAAAATTTCTCTCAGTGATATGTAATACATTTTTAATTTGGTTCGTATGGGTTTACTATTCTATAATGAAAAAATTCTAATTTTAAGTTTTATGTGCTAAATCTTCTCTCTATTGCATGTTTACTCATTTCTGGTGAGTCAGAATATATAAGATATCAGCTGCTCACGTCAGTGGTTCAAGAAACATCTAATACTGTCACGAAAGCCAAGAGTTTTGAAACAGTTCTAAACTTCGATTCGACTAGAACTATATCTTTCGGCAAGTTCGATGTAATGTTCTCCTCTTTACACAGCGTATGTAATTATTATGCATACCCAACGTTCGTTAAAATTCTTGTTCGTTTCATATAATAATAAACGCAACACAACAGTGGAAGAGCAGCGTTTTTAACTTAGCGAGTCACTCTCAACTGTTGTAGAGGCGTCAAATCGACGAACCTACAGCTTCTGACATTTTAAGTTTTGGAATTGACAGTGCCATACTTTTATTCAATATGTTAAAGTAGATTTATCCCTAATACGATGCATATGCAATTAAGCATTTCACTACCTCAAAGGATATGAAACATAAAAAGTGCGATGTTATCCGTAGCCTTCTATGGTGCTTTTTTGCCCTCCCCCTTCCCGCTCCTTTGGCTTCACCGCCCTTTAAGCCTCACCGACCCCTTAGAACTTGCGAGCGCCTACATGAGGCGACATTGCCCACTTTGGGAAGCACTGATGTAAAACATTTCATCCTTTTAATCTCCGTCGAGGAGCCTGAATTTTTGTCAAGTTTGCTAGTTTGCCTGCCTCTGTGTCTGTTTTTGTTCGTTACCAAGATTACAAAAGCTATGGACTGGTTTTCGATAAATTTATATTATTTTCCAGGCTTTTTAGGAGGCACAGATTATTAACTTTTGGTGAAGATTTGTTCAACTATTTCCTTTTTTATTTGTATGTCTCTTTGTTCTTGGTAACATATCTCAAAAAGATATGAACGGCTCTTTATGAAATCCACAGAAATTGTTAGAAACGTCAGATGACACGAATGACTAAATTTTGGTGATGACCGGTCATATCTTTCGTGCATTTCACTTATGTTAACCGGAAAATAACACAAAAAGAAACACACGATCATCAAGTAAATTACAAACGCCGTTTTTATTGCCAAGAGGCACAAAAGTCCAAATTTTGGCGAAGATAAAAAGTAAATCCTAGTTTCAGGACCAATTAAAATTTTCCGCCAACACTACCTTGCTTTGGGAAGGTATGCGCTCTCAGTGTTCTCTAGTTTAATCTTTAAGCCTAACTGTTTTCAACAGACCATCAAAAATATGATTAGATTCCACAACTGATGGTGGTGGAAAGCAGATGGTGTAATGGAGGCGTAATGCAACAATTATCTTATTAATTCTTTTCTTTATTTACCGGCCTCTGCTGGTTGGATACAGTAGGGTTTGTTGTTTAAGGCGTTAAATGACTACCTTTAATACTCGCTCCTACGTAATGTTCTAAAGACAAGGAGAATCACTAGGATCCGTGAAGTCTCACCTCAGGCTCTTAATTAGACGCATTACTTAAGAAAATTACGTCTTGACCAATGGTTTTTTGGTCTTTTTTTATTCGCTTTTTCAGTTACTTCTGTGCCCGCTAAAGTTATCAAGCTGTCCGTAGCGCCACAGGGAATTTTGAGGGCGGAAAGTCTTATCCCCAAAGATACCAGCTAGCGGATCTCGAAACGACGTTTGAACAAATGTTATTCTTACGAGAATCCGACGTTGTGTTTGGTCCCTATAGCGTTGGCAAAATTGAACAATTTTCAACAGGTCGACTACTTAGTGGTCTGGTACCTACTGTGGTAATTATTTACTATTCCTATACAGCGATCGCAAAATCAAACTGAAAGTAGACTACCTAGCTATGGTAGTCGGCTATGGCTCAGCCAGCCAACTAGCTGGTGCCAGCAGCTTTGTGTGTCAATTCCCGATCCGTCCTCTCTAGATAGGGAGGCTCACAGGTTCACAGAAAGCAACAGTAAATGGACTAATTTATCGGTGAACTATCCACTATTGATATGTAATTGGCTACTATATAACAGCAAGCATCTACGAATTCACTTTACTACACACCTATATATGTGTGCGTATATATATATATATATATTTAACAATGGGGTTTAGCTCCGAGGGTTTTTCGATTTTTGAAAATATATCATGTTTTCTTGAGCTAAAACTTTCCCAGGCTCAATGTCTACGATGTATTAACGACACGTACGATATAATAACGGTTGTTTCATGATTGTACGCGTAGAGTTCTTATATAACAAATAACACTTCTGGAGATGGCGTTCATTATTAACGGAAAGCATATGGACCTCTCAATACGTACCTCATCAATTAATCATATTTTATTTTTACCTCCGCCAAGGAGGTTATGTTTTTGTCGTGTTTGTCTGTCTCTTTGTCTGTCTGTCACCAAGATAACTCAAAAAGTTATGAACCGATTTGGATGAAATTTACAGAGATTGTTAGGTATGTTAAGAGACACAGATGATCAAATATTGGTGAAGATATGCTTATCCGTTTGTTTGTTTGTTGGTCTGCCTTATTATTCTCAATACCATAACTCAAAAAGTTATGGATGGATTTTGATGAAATTAACATGAGTTGTTTGGCATATAACAAAAAATAAATGACCAAATATTGGTAATGATCCGTTTGTCCGTTCGTTCGTTTGTCACTGTTATTAATTTCATGCTTGTTAGCACAGTAAATCAAAAAATAATGAATGGATCTTTATGAAATTCATAGGAGTTGTTAGTAATGCTAACAACATAAATAATTAAATTTTGGTGCAGATCGGTTAGTTCGTTTGTATGTTTGACTCTTTTTTGTCATAACGTTTGTTAACAGTATAACTCAAAAAATTATAAACGGATCTTCAAGAAAATTGCACAAGCTGTTCTTACTATCGAAAGGCACAAATGAAAATTATGGTTTCTGAGCGAATTTGAATTTTTTACTACCGTTGCCTCACTTGGCGGAGGTATACGCTCACAGAGTGCTCTAATTTTGACATACAATGGACATTTTAAAAAATTATGTTGCTATGCGATTACACATTTGTGTTTTATTACACCTATAAAAAAACAAAATGTAAAAGGAAGCTAGTGAATGAAGGCAGCATTTCAGTTCAAAAACTATGGTATCTCTCGGGATAGGGTACAAAAAAAGCAAAAAACCAATGTTTCCCTTGATCGATTGAGTGGGAGAGAACAAAGTTTGTAAATGATGAGCTTTGTGATCCAATTAACGGTATGTTTAAGCGAGAATGAAATAGACATGCAATGCTGTTACTGATGATTAAGGATCGAAGTCAGTGAGAGTGAAACTGAATATGAACGATGTAGGTGTAAAAGGTAAAGTAAACTGCGACTGTACTCTCCACTAGGAAACCCAAACGCACTGGTTTGTGCGGCAGATATGGGCTAACTGGCCCCAGAGGAGTAAATGCAGCTGCAGCTGACGGCGAACTGCTAAGAACTATGGCGCATCGCAAAGTTCAACGATATGCCACCTCCTACGCTAAGGTTAGTATCCCCACGTTAGCTATGTACACCAAGCAATTTGCTGTTCAGAGCGTCGAGCGCCGTGATAAAGATCAGCCGCCTGGACGGGGGGTCGTTCCCTTGATCCTCAGCACAACTGTGCTGCCCGCAAGTTCCGCTGCTACCGTGCTGATGACGATCGAAAGGTGACTATGGATAATGATGAAACTATCGATGAGTGTGGAGAGCGACGTGGCGAAGAAAAGTTGGTGATGATCGTGAAGCAAATGGAGGTGAGCATGAAACTGATGATGAACCGGGACGAATTGAAACTCATGATTATAGAGGACCTGAGGTTGGTGTGGATGATGAAATCGATAATGGAGAAGTCAGCGGTGATTACAGCGAACTTGATGATGATTGAGGGGCCACGGAAGTTAAAGCGTAAATGAAGGTGGTACTGAAATACTCCTATACAGTTACCTGAAGTATCGTTAGTGTAATCATTGGTAGTTGATAGTACTGAAGCAGTTGCACTGTTGGTGACACTTAAAATAGAATAAAAGACGTCAGAGTGAGCCGTTGAAACGGCTGCAGCTCGGTCTGTGGTTCTAATGCGAGTTGTGGGTTTCGGAGGTGCCGTTGTCGTGGTGCCGTATCGTGAGCAGTCGTGTCGAGCGTCGCCCTCATACCAGAACACGTAACCGGCCACTGTAACTTCAAGTCCTTCTATCGAGTACCCAACTGCTGTATTCGTGAGTGCCTCGTGTTTTCTCCTGTTGCCCATATGCTGTATGCGGATGCCCCAGTACCAATCAGACTAAATTGAGTCCTACCTTGATACACCTCGATCTCAATTTTAACCCATTGTTCGTTGGGCACCTGCAACTGGCGCGAGGAAGCTTCAAAGTAGCTGGTAAACATTGATGTCACATAGCAGCAGAAATTAACTCTTACACTTACAGAAATTGGGAGAACGGCTGCGAATAAATTGATCTTCACCCTCTGCGCACCCTTCACCAGGATGCTCTCTCCTGATAAATGATATCTCAAACTTTCAGGCAGACACAGATTCGATGACCTTCTAAGGAGGCGATACAAAGGCCTCTCAATTATATATGCATCTCTCTTGTTTTTCATCAGAGGCGTTGTTATCGCCGCTTGTCCCAAATCTTGCATAGCATCTTTTTGATAAACTTTATTCGGGGCATTCTTATACGCCGGTGCATCGGTTCGCAGACGTAACATCTGTGCAGTTTTTTCCTCGTGGCAAGAGCGATTTTCTTCAACGCGGTGTTGAACTTTTCCCTGGAGCTTTACATTGTTTGTTTCCCAGGCAGTCTCTTGCAACGATGTAGGGTCCGTAACAGCAGGAGTCGTGGAGCTAAGTAAGAGCTGAGTCGATGTTGTCTTCAGAGGAGGGACATTTGGGGCAACCACACAAAGCAGCGAATTAAAATATGGAAGAAACAGCGCCAAAGACATATTCCTATATTAGAAAATATGGGTTGAATACTATATTTAACTGCTAGAGATCACGTTTCTGACACTATAGTGAAAGGGAATACAGTTCGTTCCGCTGCAACACATCAATGACGAAAGTATTAAAGAATTGAGGTCATATTCGATATCAAGGAGTAATTATCAAAACGATGTCTGCCCTACCCTTCATTATTTGTGACGGTGTTGTAAGGCGTTGAAACAAAGAACATATACAAATGTCATAACAAAACACAGAGGAACAGCAATAATTACCTCCACCAAAGAGGTTATGTTTGGTCGTGCTTGTCCGTCTATTTGTCTGTCACCTCGAAAAATTGTGGACGGATCTTTACGAAATTCACAGGTATTGTTAAGCATCTTAACAGTAACAGATTATTAACTTTTGGTGAAAATCTTTTCATCTGTGATTTTTTCTTAGTACAACAACATAACTCAAAAGTAATTGAAGGATAATCATGAAATTTACATTAGTTATTGATATATTACGAAGAGCAAATGACCAAATTTTTTTGATGACCTGTTCAATCGTAAATTCGTTTGTCGCTGTGTTTGATTTTATGCTTGTTAGCACAATAACTCAAATAGTTATGAATGGATCTTCATGAAATTAACAGGAGTTATTAGTATTGTTGAAAGACATAAGGATCAAAATTTATGATCCGGGTTATGTCTCTTTGACTAATGTTTGTCAGAATGTTTGTTAGCAGCATAACTTAAAAAGTTCAGAACAGATCTCCAAGAGACTTTCAAAAGCTGTCAATCCTGTTAAAAAGCGCAATGATTCGACTTTGGTGCTGATACAAGGAACATCATGGTGCCAGAACTAATTTGAATTTTTCGTTACCGTTAGTGTATTGGCGGAGGTATGTGCTCTCTGAGTGCTCTAGTTGAATATAGTTTCTGGAAAAACTTTGAGGATTAATGCGAATAACGAACGAATTGTACAGTGCCTACATACAGTATTCGTACCAGATGTTAACGCTTAATTTTTTGTTATCATTCCATGGTCAATAAAGTTGCACTTGCTTCCACCACTATAAGAGAGAGACGTCCCGCAAAATTAATTTCACATTTGTACATGAAGGAAAAGAGAAATTACAAATACTATTCAAAACAGAAAAGTGTTCATATCAATCAAAAAGTAGCACACCTATGCATTTTTTCATTAACTTATGTGTTCAATTACTGCTAGAACAATCTTATTGCGTAATTACTATGTTACAGTTAGCTTCTGAAAACTTGTTAGCTTTTTCTGCAGTAGTTTCCAGACGCGCAAAATTTTTGGAATATTCTCAAATAACCATTTAAAGTCATATCGGGAAAGGAGTGAATCACTTGGTTGTATAACAATCAGACATCATGACAAAAAGTGAAGTAATATCTTCTCATAAGATAATATCTAATTGTTAGTAGGCATGAAGAAGGAACAACATCCAGAAAAATATCTGTCCAATTATATGGGGCAAATCGAAATTCATTAAACATAAAAACTGCAAAGAATTTAGTTCTCCAAATCAAGTCTCCAAATGTTAGGTCGTCCGCCAAAATTTTCCCTTGGAGGAAGATCGTCAGAGGGCTGACAGTTAACCGTGAAGTATTAATGATATACTCGTCACACATTTTGCAGAACGGGGCGTTGACGTTTGAGTGGATTACTGTTTTTCCCGTTTGCGGTTTACCAATGCTCTAATTGCTTTAAACAACCACCACAAATTTAGACATTTTGCACCCGTTTAAACCAAACCTGTATAACAGTTAACCATTTTGCAAAATTACTTAAACAGTTACGGTTTGCGAAACGTTCAACGTGCTACCAGTTATTTAAAAGTTTTGCAGGCCTAAGACATGCGTGTTAGGCCTGCAGCTCACAATGGTCAGAAGTCCTGAATTTCAGACCGAACAGTTTAAATGTTTTGCATAGCTGTGTAAGTTTGGTTTAAAAGGGTACAAAGTGTTTAAATTTTGGTGATTGTTTAAAGCAAGTAGAACATTGGTAAAGCGTAAACGGGAGAAACAGTACATGGTCGATGCCCCTTGAAAAAAAATGTCATATGTTTAAAGGAAACGTGGAAAAGCTAACTAACTCAAGCATGTTGCTTAGAAAAAGAGTGTATACAATTTATCATTGGTACTTTTTCATCCCATGCCTTCTGCTTTGTACGCCAAGTTCAAAATTTTGTCTCTCTCAGTCACACTGCTGAACGTATTGGGAACTTCATTACCCTGACACGAGTAGTTTAGAGGTACGGTAAATAATCCAGCGTTAACATCGGGGTGCGAATACAGTACTTATAATTGTGCGCATGTACTTATAGTTTCAAAAAGTCTTAGTTATTTTTGTATAAACCTCAAGCTCAGAGCGTTCGAGTTACGGGAATGTGCTGGAGCAGCAAGTCCCCATTCTTGCTCTTCAGTATTATCTACTTCTATTACTGTCGTAATAGAGCTCGCGGCAGTGAGAGCACCAGGGCTACAACCTTACTTAGAGGGGAGTCATTACGTATACTAAGCTCTCTATACTGCACTTATTGATGTTCTTTTTTTGCCCTTGTTCGAAATACCAGCTCGTTGTCGCACTCCCACCTACAGATGACCTAAACCAGTATTGATTTCAAGTGGAGCTTCCAAAACCATTGTATTTCTTTTTTCGGTATTTGCACATCCGACGAAAAGCTAGCTCAAGACGGTTGTACAGATCCCTTTTTTTCGTTTTAGGTATAAAATTATGGCAGAAGCGGTTTTACTAATCCTAATGTACAATAGTTGCATCATATTGTTACGGGTGTGATGACTTTTGGCTACGCTATTGGCATGGTCTGGTGAAGCACGCGTGGCCATTTCCACGTGGATAGGTTTGCTTCAAATATGCTTATGGAAGTGTCAATGCTAGGGAAAGAAATATAAAAAAGAAAAGTATCTTCCACTGTAGCACTCGATTTCCATAGATACCTTAACTGAAGGTATGAATGGTCTTCTTCGAATAATTGGAAGCTCACTCGCTTTCTATATTTGAGGTCAGTGACCCTACAAGCAACCTTCTCCTACCCACAGAGTCCTGCTTAAACTATAGTGATAACTGTTCTTATTTTCTCTTTTCAACTGAGGGTCATCGCCACTAATATTGTGAGAGTTACTTTAGACGCAAGCTGCGTTGTTATGGGTAGAAATACTGTACTGTCGTCAGCCTGTGAGTGGCTGCTCTTGCATCATGTCCTTCGCGTATTTGATATCCTTTTTCTTCTAGACTTTTAATTTTGTCGAATTTTCGTAATTAGCGTTTTTTATTGAAAATCTAATAATCGGCGATTATCTAGGGTGAATGTTAAATGAAATGTGTAACATTATTTTGACCCATATGTACAGTATTTTTTCGATTTTAATATCGTCGTTTTTAGCTGCGGTTTAGGCAAAGGTTTGTGATTCTTTTGACCTATTTAAGCCGTGGCACCTGTGTATCAGTTATTCTGCCTGGAGTACCAGCAGCGATTGTAGGCAGATTAGCGGGTAATTTGAATATAGTTATTTATTAATACAGTCGGCCAATAGGTATCAATATTTTTACTTGTACGTTGAAGAGCTCAGTGAAAGACTAAATTTTAGCCTGCGTCACCGGACTTATTAGGACTTTCTAAGACTACTTGGGACTTAATGAGACTTTCGTTACCAATGACACATCCTTTGCGGTTTTTGTGAAAATGTGTTTCTTGTGAATCCTCGTAGACTTGTGCCAGTACTGGAATTCTGAATAGTGTTAGTTGCACAGAACTTTTCATCAGCTATGGTTACGAAGTAGAAAAAACTATTTGGTTTTCAACTTTCCCCGAACATTCAAAAACTTAGTGAAGTACCATAAGTAGGGCTGTAATTTCGCAAAATATGCACGCATATTCTGTCCAATTGGGTGACGAAATTTTGATTTTCTCAGTTTATACTAGCGAGGTGTATGTATACAGTGCATATGCATCATATTTTATGTAAGAAATCAAAATTCAGTCATACAATTGGTTATAATATGCTTGCATATTTTGCGAAGTCACAACCCTAATCAAAAGGGTATTCGGGCGAGCTGTTGGTAAAAGTGACAAATAGCGAAACAGCAGGGTCACTATAGTCTGACCATTTTATGAAGGCGGTTCGGTTGTGGTCAAATTTCTCTATAGCGTTGCCATTTCTATGAGTATATCTGAGATTTTGTTCGGCCTATATCTTAGACACGCCCACTAACTGCATATAGAGAAATCTCAGAAATATTCATAGGATTGGCCCCGCTGCAGAGGAATTTGACTGCGACCGAACCGCCTTTATAAAATGGTCAGACCATAGCACTTTTCTGCCCAATGCCCTTCCTTGCCCCCCCCCCCAAAAAAAAAGAAAAAAAAAATTAGACAGCTGGTACATCCCTGACTTATGTTCTACTCAATATCACGCTGACTGTGCATGTATGATATTAGACGACACTGGCGTTTGGAGCATAATATTACAAATATGGATAAGGCCAGGGAGCTATCCCTCCCACGGTAATGGCGGTGCCACGAGGCAGCCAACCGAATGAGTTAGTGAGTTTTGACTACCGAATCAGCGTCTAAAAACCTGTGAACTGACGACTTGAGTAAATTTCTCGGTGGAGCATGCGGTGTATTTACTCGTGATTCGCTGGTCAAATACTCAAAATTTTGTACAGAAACCACATGTAGTGCAATCTATGTTGCGTTGTTTGCGTTTTGTCGTAAACTTCAACTTAATATAGATTGTGAAGGCAATGGGTGGCATCTATAACATTTTTTGGGTTGTTAATTTTTTTTTCTCCCGCGATTCTGTCTATGGCAAAGACAACGTTGTTTATTTGAATGGAGTTCGAAGTCTATTGACCATTTCAAAATGCGTGAATAGAAAACCAATGTTTTGCACAGACTATTCCACGCACTGCCATTTTCTTTAGCTTTTGGCTAGCGTATGTACCATTGATAAGACAGACTGAAATTACAGAAAAGGTAGGGGTGCGGTGTGACGATATCGGGATCGACCAATTTTCACTTCCAGAAACTCAATGAGCTGTGTTTTTCTTATCTATACCGTATTATAATTCTGCTTGAGGCTCTGTCTGTACATCCGTCCACGTGTCTGCACGTTACGCTTTTCAGTATTAGATAGGGAGAAATTCAAATTGCATGAAGCTCTAATTTTCGCTGGAAGAAAGATCGACTATATACCGGTAGCTGTTTTCTTATCGCTTCTTGAAAATTTGTTGTCACTTTCGAAGCAAAGATACGAAGATCATCTCACCCGTATCATATCGATCGTTTTTATTTTTTACGATGAATTATGTTCACTTTGGTGGAGGGTGGTAGGGATAGCATTCTTAATAGGGCCAGATGCGTAGCTAGGATACCGGTTGCGCTTCTATCTCGACTCTGAAGTATTTCTTCAAGTGGATGTGCGTCGTCTAAGGAAATACAGTGACATCTTGAGAACAAAGGGTTATGCTGCTGTCACGGAAAAAAGTGGTCGAGTCTGTTGTACTTTGTTGTATAACTATAGCATCAAACAAAGCAGAAAGCATATGGGCTACGGATCAATATTCACGAGTCCCGTAAGAGTGCAAGAAAGAGAAAATAAATCACATTTGCCTATAAAAATTGAAACGTGTAAGATTGTAAAGGGGTTAAATTATCTGCAAGCTGTGGAAACAGTGCTTAGAAAAGGCCTGCAACTATACAGAGGATGAATGAACAAAGTACCGTCATACCTCTGTGTTTTCATGAAAACACAAGAGCGAACTAATTGCTGACAGAATAAATGCGAGCTGCACAAGTGGCATCAGAATAATAAAAGAGGTTAGACGAGGAGTGTGGTAGACGGACTGCTTAGCGGTAGACAGGGTAAAGCAGCAGGCATTACTGTAGTCTAGATGGGGTGAGTTAAGTTAAGCGCTGCCTCAAGTCAAACACAGGTAAGTAACAGTATTAATTAAGCATAGAATTTCCAAGAGTCTTGTTAGTAAAGGTATGAACTTGCTGTCGAAATAAATTTTTTATCTACTCCAATGTTGCTTGATGGTAATAAGTTATATTCATTGCTAAGAGTTACAAAGAAGCAGTAAACGCTACGATTTAAAGATTGACAGTAACGCCATCTTTGGGCTGGCCAATCATTGATGAAGCAAATGCGTAGCAGATACTCTCGTCTCAGTACACTTCATGCTTCCATTCTCGTCATCTTTAGGCTGTATGCTACCAGAAAAAAGTCTCAAAGCACTTCTTATGTTTGGTAAAAATGCTAGCCCCTGGGTATAAGAGCTGCAGTGTCAACGCTACAGTATGTAAGACAGCTGTAAAAAATTTCTGCACTTTGTGTAGGTATGTTATCAAATTAATGCTATGTCACTGATGGCACTCCATTGATAGAAGGGCTACAATCACCTAAAAATAATATTAAATACATTATTTGTGCAGTTTTCTTATACCTCGTTTGCTGCAACCAAAAACAGCGACGGATGGCACAGTAAACTAATGGAGCTATTCTTTCCAACCATTGTACAAATGCCAACAATGATCTACGCAAGTGTTTCAGTCCCTATATATGCCACAGAATGATGCCGGATGCATATTTGTTTCCCAAATGACGATAACTGTCGTCTCTCTTCCTGCTACTGGTAGGCCTATTATTTCCTAGGAACAGTGGCTCAGACCAGACTAAGAGCTTACTTAAGGTTGACATGGGCTTTTAGGTTCGTTTATTGTTCTCTATTAAAGTTAAGCTAATTACAGCCGCTTAGGTATCAGCTTATATGTGAGTGCTACTGTCTTTCCACGCCGCTTTTTGTAGCGGCCCTCAGTGTTGCGGAGACGGCGGTTAGGACGGGTGTACGTTTGTGTGTCGTCCCCTTAAGTGGGAGTTTGTAGGTCGCGGGCTGGAAGTTTTTGACCTGTTTGTATGGTCAGTTCATATCTTCTAACGATAACTTTGCATTCTGAAAAATGTTCGGTAAAAGTCATCAGCTACTCATTTGAGAATAGGAATTCCAGGATAAAAGCGAAAGTTTGCAACACTGGGGTAGAAATTCCTAACGGGCTACTCACGATTTACAAGAGGTCCAGTTGTTAATGGACTGCATTCTGTAGCTTTTTCTTCCTATCGATACAAGGACTGCAGAATGATACCGAATGCAGTCTACCTACAGCTATGATTGTTGACTGCCACTAGTGCTTTAACAAAGTGCCTCTAAGTGAAGTTTTGCTAGTGCTGGTATTCCACTGTGTGTGTAGATGTACTTGTGTGTGAGTGTTTGAAGGTGTGTGCGTCCCGTAACCTGTCCATCTACAGAGGCGTATGCACCATTCAGTGACAAAGACGTACGCACTGTTCAATGACAAAGACATGTGCACTATTCAGTGGCAAAGACGTGTGTACTATTCAGTGACAAAGATGTGTGCACCATTCAGTGACACAGACGTAAGCACTATTCAGCGACAAAGACGTGTTCACTATTCAGTGACATAAACGTGTGCATTATTTAGAGACAAAAACATGTGTACTATTCAGTGATAAAGACGTGCGCACTATTCAGTGACAAAGATGTGTGCAGAATTCAGTGAAAAAGGCGTGTGCACTATTCAGCGACAATTAATGTTTACTATTCAGTAACATAAGCATATGTACTATTCAGTGACAAAGACGCGCGCACTATTCAGTGACAAAAACATGTGTACTATACAGTGATAAAGACGTGTGCACTGTTAAGTGACTAAAGCGCGTGCACTATTCAGTGACAAAAACGTGTGCACTATTCAGTGACATTGACGTTTAAACTATTCAGCGACAAAGACGTGTGCACTGTTCAGTAACAAAAACGAAAGAAGAGTCCACTGTAAAAGTGACAAAAGACGTGTGCACTGTTGAGTGACAAAAGACGTGTGCACTGTTCAGTGACAAAGACGTGTGCACTGTTCAGTGACAAAGACGCGTGCACTGTTCAGTGAGAAAGACGTGCGCACTGTTAAGTGGCAAAGACGCGTGCACTATTCAGTGACAAAGACGTGTGCACTGTTCAGTGACAAAGACGTGTGCACTGTTCAGTGAGAAAGACGTGTGCACTGTTCCGTGACAAAGACGTGTGCACTGTTCAGTGACAAAGACGTGTGCACTGTTCAGTGCCAAAAAAGCGTGCACTGTTCACTGACAACATAGGTTGCACTGTTCAGTGACAAAGACCTGTGCACTGTTCAGTGACAAAGACCTGTGCACTGTTCAGTGACAAAGACGTGTGCACTGTTCAGTGACAAAGACCTGTGCACTGTTCAGTGACAAAGACCTGTGCACTGTTCAGTGACAAAGACCTGTGCACTGTTCAGTGACAAA
>LQNS02278142.1:1088098-1107051 GCA_001587735.2 Parhyale hawaiensis | reverse complement strand
TAATACTTATAATTATCATTCTTGTGATGTGATGAAAGTATTAATAAACACCAATTACTGCAATTCGCTTTATTAAGCTGTGGCCAAGTCGGCTTTGCTACAGAGTTGTGATTGTAATTTGTTTCTTATGCCAAACTGAAAAATAGCTCGAGCGATGGCACAAGGAGCTGAACGGGGTAGTATAGCAGCTGTGTCATATATTTGGGTTTTCTCCCCCTGGATCGCGTTTTTTTTTTAAGTCCGGCGTTCAAAAAAGGCAAAAATAAAGTCAACTGGCTTTTTACGCTCTAGAGCAAGGGGCTATCTGGCCGTAAACTCAACCAAATCTTACTCCTACAGGGAAACCTAAGCGCACTGGTTCGTGCTGCAGATATAGGCTAACTGATTCCAGAAATACATTCCTGTCGTGAGTTGAATGCTCACATTTTTGCTAGGAGGTCTAACATGAAGTAGAGACCGTTGTTGCAACTTGCTCTCATACAGTCTCAAAAGAAGAAGTATGTATTGAAATACGTAATTGTATGATCACTGACAAGGTCGAGCAACCGTTGCCAGTAATTCTAAAACATATAGTTAAAATAGGAAGATGGCGCAATACAGGCCAGGTCAGCATTAATTCTGCACAACTACAAGCCCTACGTATGAGAAGCTTTTTAATTTATTGAAATAAGAAATACTTGATCATGAATTCATTAGTACTGATGAGTACCGGAACTAATTGGTTTAATGTTCTGAAATACAGATATTCTTAATAACTAGATATCGTTTACCAATCCGCTTTCGAGTTAAACATCACTCTACCTACCTACGAATAACCGATTTAAAACGTTCGTACATATATAGACTAAACAGCAGGCGTGATGGTGCTGAGATGAACGAGTCGATACCGTATCGTAATATATGTCTATGCTTCTAATTGTTTAAGTCACCCAGGGCACGTAATTGTAAGTTAACTAACCAATTATTTGAGTTCTAGAAATAAGAAAGTCTGTTTTATTTATATTTCTAAAACATTGTCCAGGACCTACATCGTTGTGCGTTTGATCCTTGTAACAAATTTCAGAGAGGAATCTGAAACATAAGATGAATTATCTGAGGGATCTGTTCTGCATCGGTGGTAATTTTGCAGTAGTTTATAGAAGTGAAATCACACTTTGTGTAAATAAAAGAACTTTTTGTTCAATTCAGTTTCTTTTCCTCCCGCCTGCTCAATATTCCCGTAAAAACGAAGGAAATTTGTAAAAGTAAAGATCTACAGGATATCCGGATTGCGATTCACATATCCATTTGTTTGTAATTCAGTCAAGTCAGTCGACATAAAGGGGAACTGAAATGTGATATCCAATACGCTGCAACGAATATCCTCACTCTTTATTATAAAGAATGTTACTAGCTTCTGCATCCGCTAGTAGCTCAAGTGCAGCAGGAGTAACGCTATGACTAAATACACGTGCCTTAATTTCATTTTTCGATAATTCGAGGCCAATGCGGTGATGGTATACTGTTACAAGTTACAACAAGTTCCCGAAATGCATGCATATTTCATAAGGGGATTCTCCGTATCAAAAATTTTATCCCATGCTATTAAATACGAATAAGCTAATTTTGTAAAATTAGAAAGCATCTTTAATCTGTAAAGTTTTTAAAAATCCGGATAGCTGACGAAACAGCTAACCACATTTCCGCCGTAATCTCCTACCTACCCTCCACTGGATAAAAAGGCCCCAAAGACGTGCATTAGACGTGCTTGTCTTATTTACTGGCCCTCATCGTCGGGCAGGCGGAAGACGAGTAAATCATCAGTACAGGATTTTGAATGAGCAAAGGCTGGTGAAAAATTAGTAAAATAAAGAAACGATCGCAATCAAGGCAGAAAATCGAATGAGCAAACGCTGGTGGAAGAATTAAGGGTAAAGAACTAATAATCGTAAAAAGTACAGAAAATTAAATGAGCTAGAGAAACTTTAGCGAGTGTCCAAATAGGGGATAAAAGAAACTTGATTACGAGTTTATTTTCTAGAACCTTCTTCAAGGTATCCAGGACGCTGCGACAAAAAGTACATACTATGTACAGTGTTTACAACTGAGACCGCGAATAAGGAGACGCTCTCCACGAATCGGGACTTATATAGTGAAGCATGCAGTATATTCGTACATACCACTCGTAGTCTCTCTTGTGGGCTTCACGGCGTTCGAGTATCTATGTACAACTGTACATGCCCGAATCGTTTAAGTAGGAGCATTAAGGGCACGTTCCACTGGGCACGGAAAACTTTAGATAGAAGCTTTGAACTCGCTATTGTAAGTCGTGTTGCAATTGTTAGCAACAACGCGACTGCGTTAGTAAGTTGATTAACTCCATTTTACGGAGTAAAATTAAGTTTTTGCAAGCTACGAGGGTGATCAAGTATTGGTCAATATCTGGAACTCAGCTTAGCGGGTGGATGCTGATGCACCTGCCAGAACTTTCGGCTAAGTTAGAGGTCGGCAGCCTCCGGGCCGCGAAGTCCCTGCGTCCGGCCAACCACCTTATTTTCTGTTAACAAAGCAATCCGCCACTCCGTGCGCGTGTTTTAGAGTTACGAAAAGTATGCACTTTGTGGGATTTTACTTGTCAAGCTGGCCCGCGGCCTGCTCCTGAAAGTCTCATCCGGCTCTCACTCAGAAAAAGTTGCCTAGTCCTGGGCTAAGTCAAGCCTGGTAGGCCTAATCTCAGCGCCCAATCGATCGCACCCTGAGTCGCAAGTGCAGAAATATTGTTAAGTCACCTACTTACGCTAGCCGTGACGGTTCCCCATTCATGAATAGCCTAATGACGATGAAACACACTTGTAAAAAAAAGAAAAACGAATATCGTTATTTTTTCGTCCCAAATGTGTTGATGTGCTCATTTAAATAGCACACACTTGCAAAGAATTTTGACTTGTATAAATTCCTCCCTATGTTATAATGAGTTGTCCGAAAGTTAACTAACGGCACTTACGGAACAAACTGACATGATGATAAACATTTTTACACTCTTTCTTGACAATCTGAAACCTGTGTTGTGTCGTTTGAGATTGTGTCATTGTGTTGTGTCGTTCTTTATTTGACTAGTGAGTGTCATCGCCATAAGTTATGCATCGAGCCGAGCAAAGTATGTTTTTTTTTTATAGACGCTTTCTTTCTACCCCCGAAACTTTTTTTTTATTTGATAAACGACAGCCCCTGCCTTCAAAACGCTACCTAACAATGTTTGCAGTGACTATAGATCTTTTAAGAAACACGATCCACTAAGATTAATTATACACTCATTAACGAACGCATTTAAATAAAAAGAAAATTAAAACAAACTGAAGAAGAGAAAGCAAGCAACTAGCATGTAATGTTCATCATTTGAGTCTTGTAAAAAAACATGTTTTTTTTTTATTTTGTGTTAGTAATCTAAAGCTTGTTTTTACGTTCCTATATTTTTTGTATAATCGTGGACTATAAAATAAATTTATCGCAGCTGCAAGCAGAGATAGAAGGTAAACTGAACAAGGATGCGCGCGGAAAACTGCGCCACTGTTATAAATGCTAGAAAAAGTGATGAGCTTACATGCAACGATAGGAAATTTATTGAGAGGGGATGAAGCAAATTCCAACATGCATGCAGGCAATTAGATGTGGCGCACTCGTGATATGGGTTAGCTACCTGTGGTGGAGGAATTGGACTGCGGTGTGGCTGGATGAGCGGGAGAGGATTGCTGACTTGAATTACATTCTTCTAAGGAGCAGTACGAATAAAAGAGACCGGACAGAGACACTGTTGCATCAATGAATGTATTACCGCTGCACCAGACATCGGTCACTTCTTCTTTTTCTGTTACTACGTTAAACTTGAAGCTCCAGTAGTCCCACAGCAAGTAGTAGTTCGCATGCTCGTCTAGTTTCACAACTATTTTCAAGCAAGACTGGGCGGTGATACTTCCCAAATCAGAGGACGTAACTGTAACAGTCTCGGTATAGTTTATAGACTTCCTTATGAACCTTCCCACAACGGTTATATTAATGGGAAGAGAGACAGCGCAGACGTGGAGCGTAGTGGTTGTTTTATTTGGCGTTAGTCTTGCTTGGTCAGACCAACAGTTGCCTTGAGGAGCGGGGCATCTTGCGGAAGCCTGGCGCCTTGTTCGTAGACTTGGGATATCGAGTTCTGCCTCACGGAAGCTCTGTCGGTCGTGTGAAATTTTCCTGTGTACATGTCGATCTTTTTCCAGGTGAGATGTAATGGAGTTTCCAAGACTTGCAGCTGTAACTGACTGTAGTGTTCTCAGTCGAATTGCCGGCAAAGTCATGTCGCGCTGGACCAATGGTGCCTCTTGGCTGTTTTTAGTAGCAGAAGTGGTCTTGGGACTAACTACTTTTCTTCTCTCAAACATTTCGGAAACAAATGGAACATTTTCGAATATTGTGCTTCTACCATCTAAAGCTGAGGCTTTTGCGGGAGCATCAGAGGGTTCACTTGCTGATGTTGGGGAAGTAGTAATATAAATTTGCAATAGGAGTACCTCTACCAATCTCATTTTCGTACTTAAAGTTGTTAAAATAAGTTATTATTTCCTCAGGAGTTTCTTAAGCAACAACACATGTCACTTGGGAACATATGAAACTACTTACAAAATAATGTACATTAACTAATCCTTTAATCTGTAAACAAACGATGAATGCGCTGTATACTGAAGTAGAGTATTAGTTGGGATTAAGTATTAAAGACACAATATGTTCAACACTCGCTGAATACTCCTTGCCCTTCCGTCAACTGGTTGCTCCTTTAAGAAGTACCAAAGACAAGCAGAGTAGCAACAACACATAATTATGCTATAGCTTCAATGCAGTGCAAGAAAATTGAATCTTCACTGTTGAAGGCACTTAATATAGGAGAACCAAGGTTGTGGCCGCAATGTGGGGCACAATGACTGAAAGGAGATCCTGCCCTTAATTTCTTAGTCAACATCAATTCATAAGAACACACTACCTCCCAGCGCAATTAAGAATAAAGATCTATAAATTTTTAAATTGATGTGAATGCAGTCACACTAGAGACGGTAAGCTAACGAAAAGTTCGAAACTGTTCAACTTCCAGCGACTTAGATGACAAATGCCTGGAGCTGCTCTCGAAGACTTAACTCAGACTAAAATTTGACTGAGGAGAAAAATAGACAAGATTATCCAATCCCCCAAGGGAGCGATGGATCATTTCAACAAATGTAAGCCAATAGCGAAGTAGGTCTTCCTCTTTCAGTGATACAAATTTATGCGAAAGCAGTAGGGGGCATTTTAAGGTAACAATGATCTAACTTAACAAAGCATTATGTAAGAATAATCCCAAGAAAACTCAGATTTAAACGGTGAGCTTTTCGAATTTTTTTTTAGGGGTTTAGTCTTATATGTGACACTTGGCAATTTTTTGTCAAAACTTTGTCTAACTTTTGAAACAAGGAAAAATTTGAAATGAGCTCACATTGCACAACGGGCAGTAGAACTAGGCTGTGCATACCTTTATATAGGTAGTTAAGCCACGTAGATAACGAATAAAATGTTTACTTGAATCCATGAACAGGGTTTATTCTAAAGTGCAGCTGTACCCCATTTTTGCAGATGTAAGATCAAAATGTGCAGTTGTCAATAGAGATTTGTACAATTTACAAATTTGTAATTCGTTTGAATATGCATGGATAGAATGTCATTTACATAAACTAGTCCCGGTGGATGTATCATTGCTGTACCCTTGGCTAGGGCGGAGCTCTTGTCAGCTCACTTTGATTTGAAGCAGAGCAGAGATGTGTTGTCATTGCCTCATGGATGTCACTTTGAACCTCGTTTAACCTCTTAGGCGTTCAGGTCTGCTACTATCAAGGTGCTGCTTGAGGGTCTTGATTCTAATGGAGGTGTGGACCCGGTGGGTAAGTTTCCTCTGTTTTATGAGCAGCTTGCTGACGTTCTCGCCTCTAAGCTTGGAGTGATCATCCGGCGTCTGATACGGCTAGGGAATTTTCCCTGTTGTTGGCGTATTAGGAATATTACTCCAATTCCCATGGGTCCAGCGTCGCTCCATGTCGCCAACTACCGACCTATTACGCTGACGCCCATTTTATCGCAGGTGTTCGAGAAATTGGTCGCTATTAAGCTTGGACATTTTGCTGAGGCTACCGGTTTGTTGACTTCTGGTCAATTTGCATACAGAAGTGGTTTGGGCTGTTGTGACGCACTGTTAGCGGTGTTACACCATTTGCAGTCTGCGTTGGATTGTGGGTCTGAGGCACGCCTGGCAAAGTTGGATTTCAGCGCGGCGTTTGACAGGGTCAACCATAGGGGCCTGTTGTGCCAGTTGGAGTCGCTTGGTGTTGGTGGTAGGGTTCTTTCAGTCATTCGTGATTTTGTGTCTGAGCGAACGTAGAGTGTGTGTGTTCACGGCGTTTTGAGTACCTCCGTCGCAGTGGAGTCTGGCATCAAACAGGGTAGCGTGCTTGGCCCGCTGCTGTTCGTTCTATATACTAGTGACATGCTCTCCTCGTTAGAGAACATGATGATCAACTGTGCCGACGATTCCACCTTGATGGCAGTGATACCTGCCAAAAGCATGCGTAATGATGTCGCCGAGTCTCTGAATATGGATCTGTCGCACATTAGTGCATGGTACTCGGCCTAGGATATGAAGCTGAATGCCAGTAAGACCAAGTCTATGATTGCCAGTCGGTCTCAGACACCTTTACCTCAGCATCCACATCTGAAGATAGACGACACTTTGCTTCAGGAGTCTAACTCCTTGGAGATTTTTGTCTTGGATAAAAAGCTTGAGCAGCATATTAGGCGACTGGTGTCACGTGCTTTCAGTAAGATTGGGCTCTTGCGTAAGGTGAATTCTGTATTTGGTAACAGGGAGGTTATCCGCAGATGCTTTTATGCTTTCTTGCTGCCTGTGTTGGAGTATTGCTCACCTGTCTGGGCTTCAGCTGCTGACAGTCACTTGCGTCTGCTGGACCGATTTGTTAGTTCAGCCAGCAGGCTGTGTGCAGAAAATGATCTGGTGAACCTGTCCAATTGGAGAGAGGTTGCTGGACTCTGTATGTTTTATAAGGTTTACAAACATGAAAGCCATTGGTTGTATTCATCTGTCCCAGCCCTCGAGGTCTCAAGGAGGATTACACGTGCTGCGGTAGACGCGAACTCTTTCACTTTAGAGAATTTTAGATGCAGAACTCGTCAGTTCAGTTGGTGCTTCGTGCCCTGCCCTGGTATGTTGGGGTTTGGAATTCATTGCCGGCATCGGCTTTCGGTCGTGTTGGCCTGCAAGCGTTCAAGTCAGCATTTAATGTTTTTTGTTGGATTTCCTTTAGCAGCGTTTCGGGCTTCCCGGTGTTGCAAACTGCTTCATTTGGGTTGTACTACCTGTCCGTGGGGGCCCGGGCGTGAAGTTTTTAATAATAATAATAATTAATGAGCACAGTTCAATCAATTGTTACTGATCCAATATCAAGCTGCTTCACGCTTCCTAATTATTATCATAGAATGATAGCTTTTCCAAAACATTGGATGAACTACGATAAGCGTCTTTAACAAAGAGGCTGTACCATCCAGCCACCTCAAACTATACACTGAACTCTGTTTGCTGGCTCCTTCACTCATTAGAGGATGTTCGATGAACCCTTTTGGTGACGTCTCTGTCTATCGGCCTGTCTGTTCTTCAGTCACGCCCTAGACCCAGATTTACCAACGTTACAACATTGCACGAATTCCTATCTTGTAACTTACAACATCTCTACCCTCCGAGAGAAACAAGATCAATGACCCCGCGCTTATAATTGTATCTGTTAAACGCTATGGGGAAGCCCCTGGCCTGGGGCCTGGCCAGTGATAAAGCTTGTCTTATGCCAATTAGTGGAATTTCACCCACCAAGGGGTGCTTGAGCTTCGTAAATGAACTTTCAAGTGGTAACAGTGCGATACAATACGGGCCGGGCTTTGCAAACTTACATTTGCCTTGATAAATATGGGCCGTGGATGATAAGTTCTGAGTTAGTATACAATAGCGCGTTGGAAGGCATTGTGACTTTGGCAGTTCTGCTGTAAATCATCCTAGATTAAAAGCTGCCAGTCATCCCATTTTAAAAACACGTTCGCAGTGATCATTACAGCACGTTCTTCAGTTTAAAACGATCAAACGATCAATGGTTTTTACCTTCATCTGACCTTATAATTTATCTTTGAACTGCGGACTTTCTTTTTTCGTTAATTTACCAAAAACCTGTTCCAGGCGTAAGAATATTAGGCATTTTATGAGAAATAATTCGTACGACGGTCACCGCACCAATTTAATGAACAACTGATTTATTGTTCAAATTTTTATCATTACCTCCGCCAAGGAGGTTATATGTTTCCGTCAGATTTATCTGCCTGCTACCAATGTAACTTAGAAAGTTACGGACGGATTTTGATGAAACTTACATGGATTGTTAGGTATGTTAGGAGGAACAGATGATTACTTTTTGGTGAAGATCCGTCCATCAGTTTGTTTATTTGTCTGCGTCATTCTTCTCAATGCCATAACTCAAAAAGTTATGGACGTATGAAATTTACATGAGTTGTTAGGTTTATCACGAACAGTAAATGACCAAATTTTTGTGATGATCTGTTTGATTGTAGTTGAGTTTTATTTTATATTTGTTAGCGCTATGACTGAAAAAATTTTTAATGGGTCTTGATGAAACTTACTGGAATTGTTAGTAATGTTACAAGACATAAATAATTAAATTTTGGTGCAGATCGGTTGATTCGTTTGTATGTTTGACTCATGTTTGTCATAATGTTTGCCAGTCAATAACTCAGAAAGTTTTAATTGGATCTTTATGAAATTTACAGGATTTGTTAGGAATGTTAAGACATAAATAACTAATTTATGGCGCAGATCAGTTGGTTCGTTTAAATGCTTGTAATATTGTTTGTTTGCAGCCTAACTCAAAAAATTATGAACGAATCTTAAAAAAATGTAGAAACTGTCAATACTATCAAAGGGCACAAATGACTAGATTTTGGAGTTGATACAAGGAAAATCAGGGATTCAGAGCTAATTTGAATTTTTCGTTACCGTTACCTTACTTGGCGGAGTTGTGCTCTCTCAGAGTACTCCTGTTTTACTATCATTCAGCATAAAAAATATAAGGTCGACAAATATTACTGTTTCATATTCTACGATGTTCACAATATGGAAGACGAAGGGAAACTACGCACTGATGAATGGACCATACCATGAAGAGTAGTACTGCCCACACTTTTAGGTGTAATAATACCCAGAATAATCAGATAATCTAGACATGCAGTCAATTATTACCTGGCACTACCAGCTATTGTCCGGCCCGATGTGTTAATGTCCCATACAATCAGTTATTCCCGACAACATCAACTAGTGCCCAACACCCAACATAAACAGTTATTTCAGACACAATCAGTTAGCCCTAAGCACCAGCAGTAGAAGCTCTACACAAGCAGCTAATTTAGTTACAATCAATTTGTACAAAGCACCACCAGTTAATGCCCTAATATCCAACACCATCTGCTAACATTCTCATCTTATCTCATCACTGTACATATTACCGTCAGTGGGAACTCAACTTAAGAATAATTCGCTTATGTCTCATAAGTTGAGCACGGTTTTGGAAGTGCGAAACCTTTGGAATGAGATATGCTGTTCACAAATAGCAAAAATTACTGTAGAAATAAATCCTTATCTTCAATGAACAACTTCCACAGGCGACACCGCACACGTGCCTTGAACGCTGCAACTGAAAGTTCAGTGGACAAAGCAAAGTATCGCTTCTTGGAGAGCGAACATCCGGAGGAGCTGATAATGCAAAGCCGACAAGATGGCGCCTGCAACACTGTGTGGTTTGTGCACCACAAAACCGCAAGGTACTTTGTCCAAATGGTCCACAAGATGGTGCTTGCATCGTTCTGCGGTTTGCTTGTCACACCATCAGGCACAAATTTTGCTCCCGAGTGGCAACACGATGGCGCTTGGATTACGCCGTGGTCTGCAACCACACAAGCCGCAGAGGACTTTGTCCCAATCATCCACAAGTTAGCGCCGACACCGCATGTGGTCTGAGCACCACAGCAAGCCGAGGACTTGGCCCATCACCTAGCCCTCCTAAGGTCGGGCCTGCACCACACTGTAGTCGACCAACCACATGCTTCCACGAGATTTTCGCTTAAAACATATATAGAAAATGCAAGATGTTCGAAGAAATTTTCACTTTCGAGTGTCGCTACCGAACTCATATGATCGAATACCACCTAATACCTTATATTCCTTCAGTCTTAATTCTATTCTATTCTATTACAGTTTGAACGTAATATCCCCATTTTTGTATTCAGTTCGCAATGTGGGTGCAATTCGAGTCAATGCATGCATGTAGTCTGTTTCACTACTAAGTTCTTTGAGGAAAAGCACAAGATACTAAAGTACCTTATATTGCAAGCTCATATGTTCCAATTAACTCCATGATCCAACTACGAACTCACTAGATTAATATTCCATTTGGTCCCTGAAAAGTAATAGAAAATGCGTAAAAACTACGGAGAAAACTACAGGCCAGAGAGAAACTCAGTTACTAATTTGAGAAAGAACTGTATAAACTTTAAAATATATTTAAAAAAATTACATGCGCGGTTCATCATAGTTACCTCCGCCAAGGAGGTTATGTTTTCGTCGTGTTTGTCTGTCACCACGATAACTGAAAAAGTACAGAACCGATTTGGACGAAATTTACAGGGATTGTTAGGTATGTTAAGAGGAATAGATGATTAACTTTTGGTGAAGATATGTCCATCCGCTTGTTTGTCTGCCTCATTTTTCTCAATGCCATATCTCAAAAAGGTATGGATGGATTCTTATGAAATTCACATGAGTTGTTAGGTATATAACAAAGAGTAAATGACCAAATTTTGGTAATGATCCGTTTGTTCGTTGTCTTTTGTCACTGCTTTTAATTTGATGCTTGTTAGCAAAATAACTCAATAAATAATGAATGGATCTTTATGAAATTTATAGGGGTTATTAGTAATGTTGAAAGACATAAATGATTAAATTTTGGTGCAGATCGGTTAGTTCGTTGGTATGTTTGACTCATGTCTGTCATAACGTTTGCTAGCAGTAAAACTCAAAAAGTTATGAACGGATCTTCAAGAAAATTGCAGAAGCTGTTATTACCATCAAAAGACACAAATTATGGTTTCAGGGCCAGTTTGAATTTTTTGCTACCGTTGCCTCGCTTGGCGGAGGTATGCGCTCTCAGAGTGCTCTAGTTCGCTCTGCGCTTAAAGCATGCTGGGAAAATCTGTTGAAACTTGAAGTAGTGTGAATGCTAATTTCACCATTTTCTTTTTAAAAGAACAAAACCAAATCAGGAAATATTAGTTAGAGATATATTTTTTCCAAATGATGGCATACAAATATTGGCAGTCGAAAAATAAAGTTTTTGCTTGAAATTTTGGTACTTTGGTTTATTTTGCTCTACGCCCGCGGCTAATGAGATTGGTCTCTCACTTGGTTGGTGCGCTTCTTTTGCGCGACGATCTAGCATAAGTTCTGTAGTTATTTGGCACAAAATGAAGTTGCACGTGTTATAAGAAGAGATAGTAACAGAGTAAATAGCTATTGACGCTATTTTCAATCCCCCTGCCGTGTCGCTTCAAAAAAGGAAAGTAAAGGTTAAAAAACGTGGAATTCTTGTCCGAGAGTTCCTTCACTGAATCAGCGCGCCATAGATATACAAGTCGGGAATAAAGAGCAAGAACAAGAAAGCATCAGCAATATGCAGGCGAAATTTGTAGGAAAGAGACCGAGCAAGAAAGTACGAAGCACCGAAACCTTATTGCTGAAGCTACAGTAAGTCACCCAAGGCATCAGGGTATATTGCGTACAGCACAGTAGTGCTGAGGGTATAGCTACAGTAAGTCACCCAAGGCATCAGGGTATATTGCGTACAGCACAGTAGTGCTGAGGGTATAGACCGACCTGGGTCCCCGGCGCCGGCAAGCCCTGCTTTTTTCAGGTCCCCGGCCCCGATCTATCGAAAATTGTTTACCCCGGCCCAGGCTCTGGCTCCGGCTTTTAAAACTGCGAATACCGGGGGTTTGACAGCTTATTTTGGAGAGGGGGAGAGGGGGTGGGGAGGAATATTTAAGACGCAACACGACAAATTCTCTGGGGAAAGCTAGATTTTTTTCCGTGTAAACTTATTTATTATGAGTGACGATTTACCAATATCATATCGAAATGCTGTCTTAAACTGCTGTCACTGCAAGAAACTTTTGTATTAAATTACTTTAGTAGGGTCAAATTTTTCCTATTTGTTTATCTTAATCCACTGAATTTTTTATGTAAGATTCAAAGCTGAAATTTGCGGCGATGAGCTCTAGTTTTCGAGATATATGACTTTGAATTTCCTACTGGTTTCTATTGGAGAAAATAACCACAGTGGCACAGTATAAAGACGGCTACAGACGAGAGTAGAACACGGGAACTTTTCTCCTTACTCGTCCGATGTTGTCGCTACAGGACACAACTTCGGCCTCGCCAGATTCCAACGGTCCAAAATGGCTTAAAATCTAAGCTGCCATTGCAAAAATTCTTCTACGGCAAGTGCCAACTGCGCAGTTTGGAATATCTCTCTTAATTTCGAGTGAGTTGTAGCTCACAATATTGCGATGTTCAAACCCTTTACAAGTAGTCACGGTCACAGAAACTTGTGTTCCAGGATAGTGAAACGTTCTTGTTTTCCGTCTCTCTTCAGCAGCGGGCGTAAGGGAAAACCTCTTTTCATGCGTTTTATTTGTTAGGTTAGGTTCCAATGGGGTCATCGTGTATTTTCTCAAATATGAAAAGAATGGGAACTACAGAGTCAAATACCTCGAAAACTAAAGCCGACCATCACAATGAGACTTCAGATTTAAAATCTACAACAAAAATTGGGAGGATTAAAATAAAAAATAGGGGAAAATTGGATCCTCCTTTTTCTTGGTAACGTAAGTCAAGAAGTTATGGACGGATTTTGATGAAAGCTGCACAGATTGTTAGGAATATTACGAAAAACAATTGACCTAATTTTGTGATGAACTTTCGCTTCATCTTTTTGCATCCGTCTTTGACTTTATATATGTCAGCAATAGAATTCAAACAGCTATGAACGGATCTCTATGAAATTCACAAGAATCGTTATAACTGTTGAGAAGCACCAACGATGTAAATTTTGATGATGATTGGTCCGTCTGCTAGTGTGTTAAATAATGCTTGTCTTGTGTTAGTCGGAACACTACTCAAAAAATTCCCGATGGATCATCAATAAACTTTAAGAAACTGTTATCACAGGTAAGAGGCACAGATTATCGAATTTTAATGGTGATGATAGCAAGGAAGTCCTAGTTTCGTGACCAATTTAAATTTTTCGTTACCATTGCTTTAATTGGCGGAGGTACGCGTTCTCACAATGTTCTATTTGATATATTTATTGTTTTAATGGTTGCTCTTGTTCGTGTTTGCTTTCGTTTATTCTTAAGCAGTTTCCATGATCCTTACTCTCAGAATTTCCAGAAAACGCTTACTATGATTTTGTTTTTATTTTTCCGAAGCGTCTGTGATAAACAATAACTGTGGCTATGTTGGCGTTTTCTCAATTGTGAGATTTACATTCCTCATTGATCAGACTCTTTCAAGAATCATTCATTGATTTGAAATGAATAAAATTATATGATTTTCTTTAAAAATTGTAAATAGTTTTTTTAAAAGAGGATTCGTCTTAACTGGCAGAGTCGGTGCAAGGCACTTTCTTTAGGAGGAGGGCTGGAAGACAACTGTAGTACGTTAAAATGTGGAGGGGCCTCACAAAATATACAAAAGTGCGTGATGGCTAAATGGTAACAAGCTTGAAGGGTCAAAGGTCACAGGCTTGGCTCAATGGAGGGGACTTGGCTGAATATGGAGGACTTGGCTGAATACGGGATGGCTTTGCTCAATATGGGGGGGGGGCTCGAATTTTGAAGGGGGCTTGGTATCGAGGCTGATGCCCCTCCAAAGAGAAGGGGCTAGGTCTACCAGTGACCTTGGCAGACTAGACATAGCGCGAGTAAGTTGTCTTCTGGTAGGGTGCGCGACTCCTCATGGGTAGAAGGGGCGAACTACGGTACCCATATCACCAAGGGCCCATCCCATTCCCTGCCGAAGGAGTGACATCGGTCTAGGTCACGCAAGGGCCGGGTGCGTACTCATACTAAACACTCGGTTTGTAAATTGGACTAATATTGTAAAAAACTTGTTGTTTATAACACATTTAGTCACAAAGCTACGTTAAAATCCAATTGCAGATGCAGGTTAATCGCGAATCCACTGAAAGGCATTGTATTAATGCCTAACGAAAACATTCTGAAGTAGTTTTTTCTAAATAACAAATTTCACAAGTGCCGTTTAGTCAAGGGCGGAACCAGCCCTGATTCTTGGGGTCCTTGGGGGGGGGGCGGTAAATGCTGCATGTACATAGTGATACTTGAAAGGTGTTGTCTACTAGTCAGCCAAGGCATATTGCCCTGGTATATGCATATTTATTTACATACATAGCCATGTATACTTTAGGTACAATTCAATATTAAGCTATGAATTATTGAAATAGTTGCTATTCCATCGTGACAGCAATACAGTTGCTCACTGGACCTATTTTTATTATTCTTTTTTATTTAAAATATTCGTTTTGATTTCTTCTACATGCCTGCGCTAATACTTTAACTCTAAAAATTATTTTCCCCTGCGAAGACTTAAAAACTGCGCTCAAAAATGGATGCCCCTCATTTCACATTAACCTATAAGAAAATCTGAAATTTTCATCTCAAGACACTTTATCTTCTCCACCAAGATTAAGTTCCTTAAATACCGTATTATCCTTGTTTTGAAGTCCCAAATACATGTAGTTTATGATTTATTAAACATAATACCTAGGAACAATAATTATTTGTCAGTTTTTGGTCTATAACGAGTTAACACTTGGCTTCTTACTGGTCTATGACGATAAAAACTCGTAATAGACTCGAGTTAACTCGTTAAGTCGAGTTATCTCGTTAAGTCGAGTTAACTCGTTAAGTCAAGTTAACTCGTATTAATAATAAGTCGAGTTAACTCGTTAAGTCGAGTTAACTCGTTAAGTCGAGTTATCTCGTTAAGTCGAGTTAACTCGTTAAGTCTAGTTAACTCGTATTAATATTAAGTCGAGTTAACTCGCTAAGTCAAGTTAACTCGGAGAAGACTTTGTTTAGATCTTTTCAGGCACTAAAATCACGAGTTAGCTCGTTAAAGTAACAAATAAACACGGGAAGTAACCACAAGTTAATTCGCGACAAGTAGAGAAATGAAACATCTTGATTTCCGATTTAACTCGGGATAATACGTTAAAAGGTTAATTCATATTATCTGCATAATTTTTTGTTTAAACCTGGTTGGGCTAAAATGTTTGTGGCTTAAACTACGGTATTTTCCCCTCACCAGGCTATTAAAAAAAGCTCTAAACGCTGTATCTTTGCCTTTGCGGGAGAATAAAGACTTCTACTTCCTCCAAAAAATTTTCCCGCATGCTGTCGTAGTTAAAAAAATATTGGTCCGATTTTGATAATTTACTAGACGGCCCGTATAAACACCACGTATAAACTATGGAGTTTCGGACAGACTTACTCAGAGCAATGAGCTTCTATAGCAGTGATTCTTAACCTTTTTGGAGGTACTGAACCCCTCAAGTTTCATACATGCATTCATCGAACCCTTCGTAATTGGAAAAATGAAAAGAACTTTAGTTTTTCTTCAGATTCAAAGCATATGTATATAATCATATATTGTATTAGTGCGCAAACTGTGCGATGCATTATTTGCACACAAAATCACTGTGTTCAGAGAACAAAACCAGCAAGCACAGCGTGCATGACGTCACGAATCATTCGAGTGGGGTGAACCAGACCGCCGAATCCCTGAAACTGACTCACCGAACCCCTGGGGTTCGATCGAACCCAGGTTAAGAACCACTGTTCTATAGAGAGGAGGGAGCCAGGAGCCTCGCCCGTGAAGCTCAAGAGTCTCTTATGGCTGTCAGCCAGTTGCCGTATGCACCAATCGCATATCAGTAAGGAGTTGCTTATGGCTGCGGCCAGTCGCGTATGCACCAATTGCATATCAGTAGCTCGCTTTGTCTGCTGCTCCCCTGTGAAGCGAAACTCACTACTCCCCCGTCACTTCCACCAATGAGATTCGTGAACGTGTCTCACAGTCATAAAAGATCTGGTTGACTCGCAGGCGAATCTGTGAATTGGCCGAAGTGGTCCCTCCTCCTCTATTGAAGCTCCTTGACTCAGAGGAGCAACTGTACACAGCTATGCAGCTGTAAAAACAAAACGGTTATAAAATTTGTTCTCCTGGTCCCTACTTTAAAATATAATGTGCTGCAAATACGAAAGAGCCCTGAGCATTTTCCGTGCATAATGTTGTCAGTCTCTTTGAGTTTATTTGCTGAATATTAAATTCAATATTCTGTCATGAAAGCCACTTGAAATTTGTACATTTCATCCTCATTGCTCCATAGTATTCTCAATTATGTTAAGTTAACTAATAAAAAATAATTCATTACTTTAACACTGTGTATCTTCACTCTCTCATTTCACACGCAGACCATATAAATACTCCGGCAATAAAAGATTAGCAAGCGTATCTTAATAAAGTCTTAGAGACCCGGTAACGCAATAGTTACAATTATTGTGAGACCAAGTATGAGTTTTATATAGAAGTCGAAGTCCGTGCGTGTGCTCTGTCTCATTCTTCGGAGGTGTTTCTTGCATTGTTCTTCATCAACGTTTGCCTGCCTCTCCTAATCACCGTCTCCCATAGATAGTGTGCTCTATGCCTTGCCATATCCTTTCATATGTGTATCTAATTTTCGTGCATCTTCCAGGGTGGCCACATATTTTCTTGTTTCATTTCATATGATAGATACGCAGATAAATTTATGTAGCAGACTATACCAATTTCTTTAATAAATGTTTCTATGTTTCTTGTTGTAGTCACTTCGTTTCTTCGTAATCAAATCAAACACAATATAGTAAACACCGGCGTGTGTTTACTTGTTTATATATTAATAATTATATAAATAAAAAATTATTAAACACCCCTATGTGTTTATTTATATATTTATATGTTTATATATTTGTATGTTTCGTGTCACGTTCTTAATTAACGAAACAGGCGAAAAATAGGCCAGGTTGCAGATCTGGTAATTACGTTGCGTTTTCAAGGAGATCGATGTCCAGGTAAGAGTAGATGGTGAAAGCGGAATTCTTATCCTTTTATCTGACTGCACTTCTGGCTTGAAACATTTCTCAAAATCGAAACAATAAAGAAATTTACAGCTTTTCTTAGCGATTCCATTAAGTCTGAATGTTATAACTTTCTCCGCGTATCATAACATATGTTTACTCTCAGTTTGCGACGCATAAATTCAGTAGAAGATGAACGAAGTACACACGGAGCGATGATTTTTCTCGGGGCGGTAGAAAGAATTATTTCTTTTAGCTTACTGTCTTTCTTTGACGGAGCAGTAAAAAAAAATAAGCGAAAAAGCTTAGACGTCTTTTCTGTCGGTAGATAGGATACGTGGCGAGAAACTTAATTTAATCCAATTTGGTAATACTTTGCTGCTTGCTAATGTGAAATTTTGTTTGCATGTCATCTAAGGTGGGAGATGACTGTGCTACTTAGATTATTGAAGGAGAGAGCACTCAACTCTTATGATAATTTTAGTAGGCCGTTGCAGCGTAGGCCTATGTTCCAGAAGTATACACAGAGGGAAGAGCAAAGGACATCTAGTATACCAAGAGAAATGTGCAACCCATGCACGGAGGGGTTCCCACACAGGATCAACGCATATGCAAATAGCAAGTCGGGAAAAAAGAGGAGGAACAGAATATCTTATAATACATAGTAACCAAAATATGTTAAATGAAGACGGGGGTCTTCACAACTTCCTCGCTGCTATTGTTAACTGCTCTGGTACGCTAGTCTATTGCATAGTTCTGCTTGTCATTCCGTTAGTTCGTTACTTAGCTAGTACAAACTAGACGCTTTAATCAGCATTAGATAGAAGAAGATTAGGGCACGAGCTGGGAAGGGATCAATAGAAGAAGGAGTCAAGTTAATTGTCGCGGCAAGCACGAATTCATAACATTCCAACTTTTATTTCGTAAATCTTATGTCGCGTACTAACACGTGCGTTTAGCCGGCAGAAATATTTTGACTGTAGCTTCGCTCAGTTATCAGCGAAAAGTCCCCAATCGCTCAGTGTCGAATTACGGTCTCGAGCAAAAACCTTGGAATTTCCAAGTGCAGATCTTCCAATGCGCAAAACAAAGCCTCAGCTCCCCGTGTCATCGTAGGCAGAGGCTGTTATCTTAGTTCATTCGCGATAAATCTCTGTCAGGCCGACTAAGTCTTTCTTCGAAGCCTCCAACACAACAAAGCGTTTCGAACGCCGGTACCTAACCGTCTTTGTTTTGGTTATCACACTACTGCTTATCTAGGAGATCTAACCGGCATTTTTAGCATATATAAGGCCCTTGCCAGTAGCAAACCCTATCACTGCAACCCCAACGGCCCCCAACACGCGGAGCTTCAAGGACCTGAAGTAAGTATAATAATGTTCTTGTCTATATATTGTTACCAAGTGTCTCAGAAGTTGACTTACGTGTAGCGAATCCAAGTGCACAAGTGTTGTGACTTCGCATCTTTGTGTAACCTTCAGGAAATATCTTGTCTTGCATAGCCAGGCGATATTTACCGCCCTTTCGCGTTTTAGCTGAAATATTTACAAATCGCTACATTCAGTGATTACGCTTGCTCCCAGTCAGAGCGTTTG
>LQNS02278142.1:1034701-1049736 GCA_001587735.2 Parhyale hawaiensis | reverse complement strand
ATGTCAAGTAGTTATAAAGGTTGTCACAACGTTGTCAGTACAATGTGTCATAACGTGGTGGTCACAACGTGCTAAGAACGTTATCTGGAGTCTACATATCAACGTGCATAGCACGTTGATATATTGGCAAACGACCATATATCACGTAGAATCAAAGTCAAATTGTTTGCTGGGTAGCTATATCCTCACAGCTATCCACCCGCAGGAAGAATCTTACAAAATAAGAGATGTAGAACTTTTCTTTGGCGTTAACAAATGTTAATTACGGGACATGTTCGATTGGGCATCAAACTTTAGCGTTCGAGGCAAGACTTGCCTGAAACTTTGGGCAGCAGCTTTGGATTTGTCACTGTGAGACGCGTTGAAATCGTCAGCAGAATCGTGATTATGTAAAGCATGTTCAAAACTCCATATTTCGGAGCCAGATTAAGTTTCTGAAAGCATAAACAGTAACCGATTGACGGTTAATAGGAAACTCAATTACTCAGCATGAAACTAATGCACCTGCCTAGAGGTTCAAACAAGTTAAGCCTCCAAAACCTAAATCTGGCGCACAATCGGAGATACCCACTGTCGACTTGAGCTAAGCCTACGTGTTTTTACTTCCCCGTAATTAAAGACATGAGCGTTAGTTTTGCCACTTTGCATCCAGTCGTAGGTTTCATATTAGAAACAGTTCCATTAGATTTGAGACGGCTGAAAACTATTTTCATGAAAAATAATGGTACTTACCAAGTCCTAATTGTCATATTAACATAGGGGCTGTCACTTCACGCATAAGCAGTAGTATTCATATGGCATTGCGTACAACATTATTATTATTAATACTTCACGCTTGAGCTCCCACGAACAGGTAATACAACCCAAATGAAGCATCTCGCGACACCGGGAAGCCCAAAACGCTGCTAAAGGAAATCCAGCAATAAACCATTAAGAGCTGACTTAAGCGCCTGCAGGACAGTACGACCAAAAGCCGATGCCGGCAACAAATTCAAAATCTTAGCCGACCACGGCACGAAGCACCGACAGAACTGATTAGTATATGATGCGTATAAAAATTAACGTGACAAAGGTCAACTTCTGCAACTCAATTTAAGTTTTAGACGCTTCTTTGTTCGTGATGAGAATCACCGTGATCACTATCTTGCACCAGAGCAGTCAATGCTTTGGTAAACACACCAGGGACGCCATGTTCGTTACCGAAATATAGATTTCTATCGTATTTTTTCGGAAAATTGTGGGGAGTGGATTTCTTAAGAATTTTTATTTATTTCTAATTCAGTGCCTAAGTGACCTAGCACTGTATAGCACATTTTGAATATGCACAGGCATAAAACTAATGAAACCACAATTCTGAAAGTCAGTACTGCCATCAATCGTAATAACATTGTCCACTTCATTTCTAAAAATGAGAAAACATCACGAACTAGCAATTTAACCTTTTAATTGTTAAAAGCAGGAAAATGCCCCGTTAGGGCCGCGATTGTGAATTGAGTGAAAATGCCAATATTCCACCTTGAAACAATCTAAAAAAAAAAACTAGCGTTTTGTAGCCAAAACTGCTTTCAAAAGTAGTCCAGAGCGTAGCGTGTAGCTCATGTCGAAAAAATTTCAGTGTGGAGCCCTCAAAAGTAACTCATTCCGCTACTTGTACTTGAAGCCTAATCTGGCAGCACTGCACGCTGCATTTGTTTTTTAATAACTTGGGTCAAACATCAGGTACGAAAACGCATTTCAAAGCAATTTCTATTTCCATTTTCGAACAAGTAATTGCACAATGGATGTCATTAGCTGGACCTCAACATCTAATGTCATTACAACTTCCATACACGTTCTCTTCAGAGCCGCCGTGTTTGACACGTTACGGGTCGCTCATGATTATAATAACCCTTCATGGCGTACCTTATTCCTAATCACTACGCTATAAATATTGGCCTGTAACGTGGAAAAAAATTTTGTGATCGTATTTTCGCAATTTTCTAGTGATCACTCGCGCTTGAAACTATTATGCCACATATATTAATGATAGAACGTTACGTAAACACTCTCACTTTTACAGCTGGTGGCGTAGTTAAAGAGATTGAGGTAAGAAACTGTTACTTGTTCGGAGATAGGGTTAGTTCGGCAATTGGGTATTTCCCATATGTATAATATAAGGAGAACACGCCCCGTTAAAAAGTTCAGCCACTTCCCAAGATGTGTCAGGAGAGAAAATATTTGAATAATATCCTAATTTAGTATTGTTAAATCGGTTTAAGACAATTCCTTTAGTGCGTTCTTCGTTGAAGTTACGAATATAATGTATATTACTTTAGGGGAAAGAATATAAACCGATTTCCATTCACTGTTCAACTTGTGGTTCTGATATACCTCGTAGGATTTTATTCGCCAAGAAAGTTGGCAATCTATTTCATAATAAAAAGAGGTGAGTACCGCTAATTTACCCTCGCTTGTGCAGCACTGTCCTCTTCTTTGTCCTGTCAATTTAATATACTAAGAGAAGCTTACGGACACCAAACACAGTACGTCAAAAGTGAAAAGAGAAGCTACATGTATTTACAGATATGGGTAACCCAAGTCCATAACATGGGATGAGCTACCTGAAGTTACCCTACGGGCCATCCTATGTTCCCTAGCAGGCATTAATTTAAGTGCTTATGAATAATGATGCATTAACTAGCAAGGTATTTACCAGGAATGTAATTAGAAGGCGGAGTGCTTAACAGAAAATTAATTTACCTGGCGATGCAATTGTCTAAAAACGAATTTACGTGGCGAAGGCGATGCAAGGCAACGAACGCAATTAGCTATGAATTTACCACCAAGGAATGATACAAGCATGCTGAGGACGAGTTTATTGGGCGATGAATGTACGGTGAGCCCTGCTACACTAGTGATGGATCTAATTCAGTAAATATATCTATTGTTTCTACTGACACATTCTCTTTTATGAAGATGGAATCTGAAAATGTCAGGAGCTGTCCTCTAGTTTTTGGAAGAGATAAATTTGTCTTGGTATATATAGAAGCCATTCGCTGACAGAGACCGCTCCAGTCGAGAATTTACGCTATCTATACCTGGAGATATTTGAGTTACGTGAATGCTTCTACGATTATAGAAAATTAAAGTGCTAAAAATAAAAATTTCCCACATGATTTTAAGGCGAACGGGGCAGTTTGTCTAACAGAAAGTACATTTGGTACGCTGTTCTGTAAGCCGTGCCCTAATTGGCGTACTGCGCGAACTTTGCCCGGCTAACAACAAACCGTATCCTACATCTTTACTGTAAATCATTTGGTACATTGGCCTTTCTATAAATTTACGAAAAAGCTGCAGTGACGATAGCACTCAAAAGTAAGTCGTTTTCGATTACTGCACTGTTAAATTCCGATCAAATCTGCCACTCTGAGCTGCTACACTAATGTGAATGAGATGGACTTTTTCGAATATTACTGGCTCGTGTAATAACACCCCAAGGGTCACTAGGCATCTTATTTTATCTTATTTTGCATATTGTGCGCTGTTCATCACACTTTATTCACCCAGGTAAGAAAGTTTTAATGCTGAATGATTTTATTTTTAGAAGCAGAGATATAATTGCTTGACCCAAAGAAACTATGTATATAAATACTAAAGACATAATTGTTAGCAACTGAAAATATTGGGTACGTAGGGAATATCTTCAGCGACGAGAAATATTTTAGTTTATCACATTAACAAAATGAGAATTAAAGTATTTTTAAAGTCATTTCATTCTGTACATTCTATAAGGATTTCCCATCAATTTGCCGATATATCCTACTCGACGTAACTACCTTTTGCCTTAATTAACTACTGTCCGAAACAATTCAAAAAGATCTAGAGTCGAGGCACGCATAGGCACGGCAAGTATCCGGTCAATTTCAGCACATGTAGGAAGAAGAGTTCGCATTAAAGCATCCTCGTTTTTGTGTGTTATTGAACAAGCCTTTACCTCAAGGTTGGACCATAGTGAATAGTCCAATGGGTTGAGGTCGGGTGATGATGGGGCAACCAAAACTTTATCAACAATGAGGGTAAATTGCTGATGAACCGCCCTTGGGTCCTTCATGATGTGTGTAAAGCTCCATATCATGTTGAAAGTCCACATGCGGTTTTGAATGTGGAGTTGGGCTCTACAAGCATCGAAGCCAATATTCTCCTCTAGTAACTCTCCGCCCCTCAGGGGGCATCGGATGGGCCATAGGCCATAGGGTTAGGTTAGTTAAGGTTCGGCCATCCTTTGCTATGGGGCTAGGCAACCAAAGGGGACCCATATAGATTACCTCAGCCATTAGCTAGACCTTCGGGACGTTTCTCTTTCTTCTCCGCTTTTCTTCCTTCCCGATTTCATACTCCTACATTCTCTTGCTTTATTCTGTTCTTCTTCTTCTTTCTCGACTTGCTGTTCCCATGCTCGTTGATCCTGTGCGGGAACATCTTCGAGCATGGGTTCCCCGTTTCTCTTGGCATACTATATGTCCCTCACTTTTTCTTCTGCAATATCGTTCTGCTCGGAAAAGGAGGCTTAAATAGCCTAGCTATACCTAACCTACCAACCGGCCAACCAACCTGACCAACCGACCAACCAACTAACCGACAGACCGATTGACCGATCGACCGACCGACGGACCGACCGACCGACGTACGGACGGACCGACGGACGGGCCGACGGATGGACCGACGGACGGACCGGCCGACGGATGGATGGACCGACGGACGGACGGACCGACGGACGGACCGACGAACATAACTAGTAACTCTCCTTTTTGATTTATTCCATCGCTGATGACAACAACTCCCAGCTGCGTGCCCCGGCTACTCCATTTTCGAAGCGTCTTCGAGCAGTAGTTAAGGCCAAAGGTGGTCACGACGTCGAGAAATTGGAGAGAAATCGGCCTAAGGCCCAGTTCGTACCTGCGCCATGCCACACCACGCAGCAAGAGCGTTTGTATCCGTGCCTCGAGCTGCGTTGTTCCTATCGCGTGTGCCCGTGGTCGTACGCACGTGCTCCACTCCAAGTCACGCCACACGTCCGTAAGCCGCCACACCGAATAGCACGTTTGCTTGCAGACTAGAGTCGACACACGGCCCCGTAAGTCTCCAGAACACAGAGATATGGCTAGATGTTAGCGACCCAAAATGTAACGTTATTAACATGTGCATAATTACATGATTAGCGATTCCTATATTCTGTTACCATTAATAATTATAAATTGATAATATCGTCTGTACAAAATGTGGTTGCAGTGTCTCGCACATTGTTTAACGGGCACTAATGTAACGAAACAAAACGTAAGATACAATTTTGTTATCAGCATGTGTATAATTACATGAAAAGTAACCATTAGTTTCTGTTACACATCAATATAACTGGCCAGTTATTGCTGTTGTTGCAATGGAATGTATAATATTAACTACGGATATTGTGTGCTGTATGGAGGTCGCTAAGTTTTACACCATCCAATTTACTGCCTGGGCAGCGCACCGAAATATGTTCAACTAACAATAATTGGTGCAGCTGTCATGCCCTGGTCACTTCCCCGATTTTCGTTGCTCATGTTGTGTCAACATTGTTTTATTCCATGAAATGAAAATGAGCACTACTAAGCTTTTTATTCAACTGTACAGCACACGTAATTAGCGATGCTGTTTGCAATACAAAAACTTAAGTTTAGGCAAATGATATTGGATTCTTGTGTGAGCGTCTGAATAAATAGAATACAGATATAAAACTGGGTTTAGAGAGTAGTACGGCACCGTGAAAGACAAATTAATCTTATTCACGTACATGGAATCACTAAAACTTGGCCCTTCCACACTAATTTTGTATTTCTTTTTCAACAAATGAAAGACTCAACAGCCATAGATATCGCTCAGTGATACATGACATTCGCTTTTACGTGTAGTTACTATCGCTAAATAAATAACATATAACCATAATCAGGTACATATCATACTCCAAGTATGTTGTGCATTGATATTTAAAAAATAACAATACCTGGCAAGGTTGTTGGGAGCTCTGCAGCAGCTGTTACGGTGACCGTTGCTGTTGTTGTTACAGTGCTTGTATGTGTAGTTGGATTTTTAATTATGCTCAATTTTGTCTTCGTAGTCGTAGTTTGTAGTGTACTTGTGGAGGTAACTGTGCAGTTACGTCTAGTAGTGCTGCATGTGCTAGTTACTACAGGTCTCCGTGTAACAGGCGCCACGGTGCACAGGGCCTCATCGTACTCATCAACTTTCCACTGACTGTCCGAGACTTGTACGCGGAGATCAGTGAAGGGGTTGGAAGTCGAAATATTACTTTCAATGACTTGATGTTTAGTGTTACCGTTGAATTTCACCATAACGAGCCATGCTGCATTTACGCTACTTGGTAACACCTCCAACGAAAAACTAACGTGTGGTTTAGTAATTGGGAAATCTTCGGAAAATGGATGGAAGTTAGTAAACCACAAAGTTATTACTATTTTTGGGTTAGCACTAAAGTTATGGCCATGCAATGATATTTTTACGGCTGTTTTAGAAGAATCCACGTAGGTTCCACTACTACACCATCTATTTGGCGTACAGCGTCTAGCGGACCTCGCCCACCGGTGGCTGGGTTGCCATACGTCGAACACTGAGGCTGATTGGAACTCTACCCAGCTGGCGTTTTGCCGTGGGGAATGAAATTGAACGCCCATTCTTTTCACTGAACCTCTGTGAGAAGTCCCTTGAAGGTGAGGAGGGCGTAGGATAGAAGCGTCCGCATCAAGAGAAGCATCTTCGTGCATTTTAGTTGCAACTTTACGTTCTTCAGATCTTACACTGGGCGTCAGGGATGCTAGAGTTGTCGCCTCTGGAGCTTCTCGCAAGGAAGATCTCAGCAGTATGGGCAAGCTGCCTTCCACTGTCGACGTGTTCACAAAGTGCGAGTTAGACGACCCACTGAACATCACTAATGTCACCAGTAAAAATATGAGACTGAAGTAATTTCTTAATGTCATTACTGCTAATACGACTTTGCGCACCGCTTTCCACTTTAAAAGCTGTCGTTAAAAATATTTTTATATACATTAAGTAAGCGTTATTAATGCGACTAAGTGCTCATTGATATATTGATTTATGTATTGTCTGCAAAAAAGAAAGATGAAGTATAATAAATTGTTCAAACTTAGTATCAGTTTATTATTCACTGAAATCTAATACACAGCCCACTCTGAATTTGTCCCTCTAAGTACGATTTCAGTGCTTTAGTACATTATTGTACATAGAATGTGAGAAAGTAGATGAAAAATACTTTTCTATGCATTTTGCAAATGAAGATAGTTTGAGCACCTAAATTAAACTCATTGTAGGTTAACTATCCTCCAATTATATTTAGCTGTTAATTTCTTTGACTTTTCTTATAGCCACATTGACTTTTATGGATACTGAGTTAATTAAATTTTTTATACCGTTGTAATGCTGCGTTTCTTACGCTAATCTCTGAAAAGGAGCTGAAAACGCAAAGAAAAATCTAACAGAGGTGAAATAAAAGGAAAATAATGACATTAATCGTTTCATTGGCACTAAACAATATCTTTTGTGGCTCTGGCGGTCGATAAATGACCGGTTAGTACTACTCTAACGAATGCAATATGTATGCATAAAATAATCCACGTATTATGTCACTATCACCGAGCACAGCATGCACCATCCGCAGAAGACTAATCTTACTCGAAGCACGTGACACCCCGAGCCACAATGGAGCTGGGCGGCACGTGGGGCCAGGTGGGTTGCCCATTGGCGCCCACGTGATTTCCCTTATGTGGGTCCCAGGTACGGTTTTTGCAAAGTCTTTTTATTTCAGTCGATCCCGCTCACGGCCGCGTGGGAAATGAAGTGCATGCCTGCACGCATTCCAAATGGGCCCCTGTCGGTGCAGCTCATAAGGGCACCTGGAGGGTAGACCCCATTAGTTTCCTATCATTTGTCCACTTGTCTAGTGGGGCCTACGTGGGATGCTCATAATGGACCCAACTACTTTTCCAGAAACGTTTTGAATGGTTGTCTCATTGGAAGCCCTAAATTTACACAATCATATCCTAGATGTATCCAATGGAATGCCTCTAAATCTCCTTTGATCTAGCCTGAGATTGAACCAGTAACTTACATGTACCATTTCCCCTACATGCGGTGATTCCTTAACCTAAGCGTCCACGAAGAATTACTTACATGGCAGGCGAGATCACTTCTAAAGCTAAAGCTCGGTAGTTATTTTTCTCTTTTTGTTAAAGACTACGATTTAGCTCAAAGAAAAAGTCTATTTTGATGGTGAATTGTGTTTTGATAGGTAAGCCAATATAATAATTAACCAGTGTGGGATGTATTGTAGCAGGGTGGCACATTGTTGTACGGCGCATTTAGAAAAAATAGGGAAAATACTAATTAATAAATGTTTCAAACAATAATTTTTGAAAATGATGAATGAATAAATGAATGAACAGTCAAACATCTTATCCGGCTCTATTTGAATTTTACCTAAATTTTAAATGAAACACATGATACCGAATGCAATAATTCATATTGATTGTGATCAATAAATACAGAATTAAATGGGAAAGAAAGAGGTACGCAAAAATACGCACCACTGCAATTTGCAAAACATCTTAATACGCTGTTTTATTTTCGCTTGCCAGCGAAAAGATTAAAACGTTGAAATAATTTTAAATTTGCTCGTAATGATTAATTTTGAGCACAAAACACGGTCTCGCAAACCCTGGTATTTGTGAAATGATGGTCGTAGTTAGAGGTGTTCACTGCTGCAAAAACAACGATGAGAATAAAAAAAAAAAACAGTACCTCATCCATCTATGATATGAAACGCGACATTTCATATCATAGGACTTGAGAGGCTCTAGTGTAAACACTACTCACGCTCACGTAAACAAGGCTTTAGTGCAGAAGATCATCGCTCACTGCTTGGCAATAATGATACATTAATAAATGCTATTCGCGGAGTTGTATGTAACACTGATGTAGAAATGAAGGCCTGGTTGGAGAAGTTTTCGAGTCAAAACCGAATAGTTTTACTAACGAGGTATTGAAAATCGTGTTAAACGTTGGGAAACAGCTTTAAACAGCAACGGAAAACATATTTTTGATAAAAATCATAAGATAGTTGTCATTTTCTATTAAAACTTTCAACAGCATTTAAAAATATGGCTACAGCTCAGTTTCATACCCATTAATACGACAGAGTCTTCCTTAAGCTCCAGGAAGAACTCATTATCCTTTATGGATCACGACTAGTAGTTTGTCAACCACTCATGTCTCCAATAACTTTCAAATTTGAATGCCAACGCACCACACGTTTTATTGCCGTGAAACTAAAAACTCTGTGGGTTCGAAAAATCTCAAGGGAGTTACATTCATTGCCAGGTAATACCCTAACACAAACAACGATATCATTCTGTTAGCAACTCCCGTAGATGTGCAGCACTTGGGCTACGACCAAGTTCTAATAATTATTACGATTGATGAAGAGGGCTCGACCAGTGAAGGAAAAGTGAGCAGAGCATCAGTGGCTAATTAGAAATTGCGATACAAAAAGACAAGGGCAACCTTGTCTTTGAATCAGAACTTCATGCCGCTATTAATGCACACTCTCCCGTCAGAAAGGTTTATTCGTGGAATAAACATGAAGTACGCCGTTATTTTATTGCGTACTTGGAACGTGTACAGTTGTAGCAGCTTCCATGTCATCAGTACCGATATCAGCGTCGGGTACAGCATCTCGCGGATGGTGATCATGGTGGTGCTTCTCCGAATTAGACACCAAAATTAGGAGCTCATAAAATGAAAACGGTAATTGTAGCCAGTATCGTATTGTGTTACTTTCATGGCATTCAAAATTGCAGCGATCCGGTGTCTTTGCTTGTCTGTAATGTTGGCCAGTGAAGCTTGCACACGAAGAGATAACCATGACTTGATTCTACTAATCTCCAAATTTTCTGAATCAAGAATGTATTTATTTTCTCATCTCATCTATCGCAGCATAGTTTCAGGTGAATGATATGCATGGTGTGTTACGAATTGTACTAGTAACTCCAATACTATGTAAAGCACCTCGAACAGCAAATGCCGCTCCATTAGCAGAAAAGTTCAGACCGTCGCTGTTGGAAGTAGTTAGGAGAGGCAAGAGACAGAGACGCTACAGGTGACAGTTTACTCTCTTCAGCTGCACGGTTACAATCAGTTGCGTAAGTTGGGTCAGCAGATGAGTGGCGAGTAGTCAAGTTCAGCAGCTGAAGCGACTGTGTCGTCCTAGTATGCCAGGGTTCCCGTGGTATTTTAACGGCTTGTACATCTTGGTCTATGGCAGATAATTTATTTGTGGAATAGCAGGCTGAACGCATTAAAAGCTGCCCAATTATAATCAAATATAGAATTTTGCAAAATTTTTTAGTTAGGACTGGCAGCTGACTTTCAAAGAGTCGAGATGCAAGCAATTCTTGGAGAATAAAATTCATCGAATCTAGGATATATCCGACTCAAATAATATTCTAAACTGACGTGTTTCATTGGAGTATTGTGTTCCGTATGCCGACAGACTCTCCACAAGCAGGCTCGAATCATGTCCGAAGCAATGGGCGTCAGTAAACATATAGACACACAAATATTAACAACGGAGCAAAATAGCCTTTTTTTTATTAGAATGCGCTCCTTATTTCACCAATATTTTTACGAATTCACAGCATTCACAATAAAAGCAACAGGGGATACTTCATTCATCAGCGAGACGAGCCATAGCAAAACTGCATGGCCACTTTCGTAAGTTTATCACAAATGCGAGAGCTGGCGTGGTTCACGTGCTCTTTGCTATCGTCGGCGTCCGTTTACGGACAACGATAGAGAGCTTTTTGCCAAGTCTATGCAGGCTAGGCTAGTCCAGGAATATATTAGTGTTGCGGTAATTTGCATGGCAGCTGTTCTTCTTAAACCAGTTCATTTTATTGTGTTTCTGAAGCTCACTTTAGTGTAAGCTGTTGCTGGTGGTAGCGGTTTCGGCTGAAGCTTTGTTTTTGCATTGTTTGATATCGTACTCTAGTTATAAATGCACTTTTTGCATTGCTATCGCTAAAATGAGATCAGTGAAGATATCTGAAGCTCCTTGTAGTACTCTGAGGAATTCAGATTTTCAGTTTTATCTCACAGATAATTTAGTTTCATCAGTTCTTTTTCCAACTTACTTTTCGCTAAGGGAAAACGCTTTGGATGCATATGATATCATGGCATATCCATGGTACCGAGTCGCAATTAATATTTGAGTGATGAATAACTGCCTGTAAAAAGCTGGGAGGAAATGCAACTGGATCGAATCCTAAGCTCATCTTGTACAGGCTGCTACCTTGGAAAAAGGCTATAGCTCCAACCCATAGTACCCGAACATTGGCGGACAAACTGGCTGAATAGCTCAATGGCTTACATCACTTTAGCCACTTATTGAAGCACAAGCTGGCTCCTGGAAGCTGGTAGCAAAAAATTCACTTTGAAGTCGGGGTGAACTCTAAAGGCGGCTGGTAAATTGGTAACCCAGTGCTTAATTCGTCGAGTCTCCTAAAAAGTGAAAATATAAATTTAGTAAGCGGAGATCAAGGAGGCACAATAGAAGGAGGTATCACCGGCTATGGAGTTCGGAAGCTGAACGTTCCGTGGCCAGGCTGAAGTCGGGTTTGACTTGATAATTGGCTACAAAAATGGCTGAGAGGCTGGAGAGGGATGACTTAGAGCCTGTGATTGGTATTAATGCAGTTGAATCGAAGAACAATATATATATATATAATGATCCCTAACTTCTACGGGGCAGCGTGGCTGTGTTCCCTCCTTCTAATAAAGCTCCTTGGCGTTGACAATACTGTATGTGCAGATAAGACAGCTGAAAAACAGCGTGAGCTGAGCTCGACGTTGCCCTTATTTTCCACCCGCTGAAGCCACGAGCCAGAAAGTATCGAAATTGCACTCGCATAGTTGAATGGCAATTAGCGGAGTCTTCCGCTCCAGCATAAATCTCTTCTGAGGCAACAAGTAATTAATTTTTCTGTATTTCAGAAAAGGAAGGGAATTGTTTCAATCCTTAGCTAATTTGAAACCGAAAATGTAAATCCAATACTGCAGTAAACAACATCGTATATATGATTCTAGTAAAGCTCGTGTCACGCTCTTACAACAATGGCAGGAAATAGGCCAAGTCTTGCAGTGATGGAGAATGATATCGAAAATTAGTCCAGGTCACAGAAGATAGCTAAAGGAAGAATTCAATTCTTTATAACTGAATGCACTTCTTGCTCAGTCAACGGTAAAATCTAAACAATAAAGATATTTACAGTTTCTTTTTGCGCTGCCACGGGGTCAATATCTAAGCTATATACATATGTTTTCAGTTCACGAAGTAAAAATTGAGTAGATGATCAACGAAGCACAAAAAGAAACACTTGGAAATATAAATTAGCAGCACCAATTATACTTTTAACCTTGCTTTTTTTCCTTCGATGGAACTATTTTCGCATGAGGGTAGAAATTTTGACATGCTACTCAATCTGTATCACGCCGCATGCAGGATACACGGTGGCGAATATAATTAAATTCAGGGATGCTCAACTGCCGCTGATAGAAATTAATTTTTTATTTCATGGCATCTAAGGGAAGCAAGAAGTGAGTTAAAGAGATGAATTGAACAGAGAACACTCACTTCTTAATTCTGACAACACGATTTGGCCATTTTAGCTTATCGTTCACAAGCAGTTTTGTTCCGGAAGTAACAGTAGTCAAGGAATAAGGTTCATCACAAATACCTCGCTGTCATTTCTAGCAGTGCGAGCACTAGTTGCAGTAACGGAAGAGTGGCAATGAAAAAATATCATCACGAATTCCTCCCGGTCATAGCAACATAATCTTATAGTAAATTTCATAATTCAATATTATAACGACGAAGGGACATTTATCTAGGTAGTTGTACACACTGAGGAATTTTTGTAACGGTAAATTTTTATTTACCTTTAAAGGGGCAAATCTAAACAAGTGTAGGGATAGAGTTACTTGTGCAAAAACAATTGCATATAAACTTATCGCAATAGAGATTTTTCTGTGTGTATATCTGTCCATCTTCTGCAAACAGTGGGTATAAGTTCAAGATGGTTGAAAGTCGAGTAGCGACAAGAAAACACAGTTCAATCATAGAAATGCACCGGAAATGCTCATACCTTAATTATAGTCACTAGCAGTAGAACCATCAGAGGTGTGCTGTAACCACAACCCACTTGCGCTACCGCAACCGGATAAATGGTTACCGTAACCCGAATTACGGGTACCTAAATCGGCGGGCTAATGTGGTACGATCGAGTGGCGCGAGTACCATCTATCTAGGAAAATTCAACTTAGAATAAAGACAAAATTTTGGGGTAGCCACTAAGAAAATTTAATATTTTCTACTAATAAAATGCTTTATCAATCTAAAATAAGGAGCTTAGCTCTGCTGGTATACCTAATAACTGATATTTATTAGTGACTAGAGGGCCAAGCCGTCAAAAATGACGGCAATAATTTTGTGATTAAGCTCTTTATTGTTCCGGTTCAGAGTATAGGTTTTCTGCAAAATATATGTATAGGCAGGCAGGCCTGATCCTCTATTAATGAAACGCAAGTTTTACAGCCATGAGTTTTGCCAGAGCAAAATATGCCCTTGCAAGATGTGGCAAGGATATCAGCTCAGATTTGGCCGTACGTTGAGCAGCACGAAGAAAATATAGATCAGTCAAAAGAATTGACAGGAAATGCTCAGGGCTTGCCGTAAACTGGATACCAACCGATTGTTGAGCCTCAAGCGCCGAAATTTGGCTGAAATGTAAATTCGGTATAAAAGGCGTCTGCTCAGCGTGAAGATTCAACTGCTACGATATGATTCAGCTAAAGAAAGCACGAGCGAAATTGATTATGCACGAAATGAACGATAACTCCAATAAAAAATGAGCCTTACTGCTACGAAAAAATTTAGTTAAAGAATATGCGATATAGCCGATGCCCGACAGGTTCTAAAACTCTATTAAAGACTAGTGGACCCGTGCGTGAAAATTCACGCAGTAACCTATACGTTTGCCTAATACCTCTAGGCAGGTGCGGAATCTCCTCTTCTCTTATTTGCTTCTAAATATTCTTGTTTTCTTCATTGATCTTTTGTCGTGCTGTCATCCTTAGGTCTTCTATATAGATACTCCAACAAACTTAAACAAAATGGCAGCTTATATACAATGTGTTCGCTCCGTAGCAAAGATACCGTTGATACCTTCTTTCCACCTCAAATATCTGTTTCATTTGAGGTGCTCAAATTTTGACATATTAAGAGAAAACTGCTTCGTCAGAGGAAAACAGTAAGCTAGAAGAAATAATTGTCTACTGCCCGTGAAAACTTATGTTTCGTCGGTTTGGTTGACAATTGCATCAAAGTGGGAAGAATAGCTCATGCAACGAAATCATCTGTGGGAAGAAACTACGAATCAAGAAGCATAAGAGTGCCAACAGAAGCTTCAGATATCTTCAGAGCTACGATTTCAACTTCAGCAATGCAAGAAGTGCATTCAGACATAAGGCCGCCTGATACTTTGCTGTAGATGCGATGTATGAAGAAGCTAATACTCGTACAAATCAGACTAAGCCTGCGATGTCGTCATTGTTGGAATTTCAACTGTCCCTGCTTAAAATACGTTTGCCATCTTCTGTCGCAAAAAGGTTAGAATCTGAGAGCTTATATGAAGTAAAGTAATTTTAATTATAAAATTCAATGTAACTATTTCAAATGGCCAATTGTCATGCCTGCCTGACGGCAACACTGAAAATTCCGGAAACGACTAGGCGCGTAAAGTGTGGCGAAATTCTTCTTGCTCGTCGTGCCGCGGTCCGGTGTGGTTCGTTATGTGATTTATAAAAGTGAAGAATGGAAGTGAATTAAAATAAGTACATTTTTCGAACTACACGCTCTACAAATATAAGAGCCA
>LQNS02278142.1:1000919-1033399 GCA_001587735.2 Parhyale hawaiensis | reverse complement strand
TATATATATATATATATATATATATATATATATATATATATATATATATATATATATATATATATATATATATATATATATATATGCGTTGGACTGCATTTATGACGGTATTTGAAGCTCTGACGTGATAGCCAGTTATTTTTCACTACACCATGCCAATTCCTTTTGGATCATCATTTTATTTTATTAGGGGGCTGTGTTTTACTGGCAACTCAGTGCGACGTAGAGCTTTTCACGTTTCTACAGCTTGAAATTCATTTCCCTATAACGTAATATTATTTTATCTTAATCAGTAACATAGATAATGCATCCTCTCAGTGCACTTTTTAGAGAGATTCGAAAATATTTCTAAAGAAGCTCCAGGCAAATACTTTTGTATGTTTCAGTCTTGGGAGAGAAAACAGGCTGTCTGATTTCATTCGGAGGATAGCAATGGCATTTTTGAAGACAATGTTAATAGCTGTTAAACGGAAATATAGGGCTAATTCCATCATTGCTTGGCCCATGTATATCTTACAGTAACTCAACATATTTGTTTTGCTATACAGAACTAGTTTTCATTAACCTGTTCTGTCATAGATACGCTCATACCGTCTTAAACCAAGGTCTTCATGTTTTAGTTTGTCTATCTCCTAGTCTTTCAGCAAGAAACTTTATTAAACTTATTAATGAACGGTTAATGTTGAAATTTACGGTGAATGTTAGATATGTTTGTAGAAACAGATGATTAACTTTTTGGCCACATAACTCAATAAGTTATGAACGGACATTCATGGAATTTCCAGGGAAGTTTAGGGATGTTACGAGAAGCAAATGATTAAATTTTTGTCATGATATGTTCTTGTGCTTGTCTATTTGCCTCTATTTCTTTCGTTTACTGTTAACAATATTATGTTCAAAAAGTTATCAGCGAATCTTCAATAACTTCGCAAGAATTGGTAAGGCGTGCACAGACGAGAGTCATCTTCATTGATTTCGACGGGAGAAACTTGTCGAATCGTCAAGCTTAGAACGACATTTCAATGCACACGGGGCGGGGAAAAGATTCTCACAGCTGCTATGCCTAAGGATAAAATTAAAACACGTTGCATCAAACAGAAATGCAAATTATCGACTTTATGAATTTAAGTGCTTGTTTTTTCACCGTTTTTTCATCTCCGATACATAGTGCTCTGGGACTGTTTTCACGTGTGTTTTTGACGATCATGAAGCCTATAGACGAAACTTTCACCAGTAGGGTTCAGCTGGCTTCCGTCGCAGTAACCAAGATACAAATTCCTATCTTACTTGTTAACACTGCAGATGAAATCGTTACTATTTTACAGGAAGTCTTAGGAAAAACGCAGGCGTTATATACCATAGTCGTGAATAGATAACTGGAAAAACTGGACCGCACGTTGTTTCGAATATAATATCCCATGAAAAAAACTTGGTTTAGACCCATCGTGCTGTATTCGCTCCCCATGCAACTTTTTTACATAGTCTGGAACGCATTTGCTGGCAAAATGCTACCTACTCTAGGCAATTTTGGCTTAAAGTCCGCATTGGGATTAGAAAATGTAGAGAGAAGTAAATAACCAATTATTGGTGATGATCTGTTCGTCTATTTGGGTGGGTCTCGATCGCTATTTTACCTTCATCTATGTCAAATCATAACTGTAAGAAATTTACAACTGCTAGAAAACATAACCTCCTTGGCGGAGGTAAAAATAAGATCCTTGGCAAAGGTATTCAATGTAAATTAGGTCTTACTGTGGAGATTCGCGACCCCCCTGGAATCCACTCACAGCCCCCAAGGGGGCGCACTCCCCAGGTTAAGAACCCCTGTTCTACAGTATGTCGATTGCTTAAGTATAGTGGAGTGCTGAACGTAAAAAAATTCACTAAGATTGCACTGTGATGCGCATGCACTTTTATGACGAAAATTTGGAGCGTCTTGCATTGCAGATGTATCTGAAGCCGATTCTTGATATGACGGTGCTCAACCCCCTTTAGGCACCACAACCCGGTATGAAGGTATGAGAATCTGAATAATAATTTAGTTGAGTCAACTCAAGAAGTTCTAGTGTACTGTTCAAGGAGAATAATTCTATTTTATTAATTTTAAAATGGTGCAAAGATGGATGAAGATAAAATATCGTTGATTGATGTAAACGATGGCTAGTCAATAGCATTGTGTAGCTGTTCAATACTTGTGCACTTAATATATTATTGTACTCTATTACTCTCTTCTTTTTATTTGTTATTCCAATTTAACATTTTGCTTGCTTATTTAAAATCATAAAAAATCAACCCAGCATCTCTTTATACGGAAAATTGTGTTATCTCTATATATGTCTTCATTAAGATCTTCACACTGACTGTCCACAAGTGTAATTCTACAGACCATTTAGCAATTTTCACCCCATGTTAGCCTGAAGGATGAAAAGCTCAGGGAACTGCGCCCATAATATGCAAGACACATGATTTTGATATGATAATAAGTGATATTTCTTTTTTCCACATCAAGCATTACAACCAATAGGACACCAACAACTTACTACCTCATCTCCACCTCCCTAGCCTCCAATTGAATACGCAGATGCTGCCCTACTCGGTTAAAGTCTGGATTTTTCCTGTCTTTGATTCCTGATTGTTTCTACAAGGGCAATATTGGCATAGTGAGCTGGACTTTGGTTACGATGAGGTACTTCTGAGCACTGTTGCCAAGAGGTCTGTGTTTTTAAAGCAATATAGATGAAATTCAGATTGTGCATGTATAGTTTATTTTCACTGATTGAAAATGCACTAGCTGTGGACCAGGATTAGCATGGCTGAGGATAGACTTAGTGGCCTTGCCTTGCTTTTCGTCCACAGAAGTTCCGACTTAATTTCAATATCGGAGAGGATAATCGGATCTGAAGTAGTTACTTACAGTGGCAAGTGTTTCTGCAGTAATAGATATAAAAGCCATGTTGTGCGTATTTAGCCTAGTTAGACAGAATATATACAAACAGGCAATTTTCTCCGGCTGGTATTGATAGTTAACAACTTAATACGTACATAGTGAACACATAGTTAATCAATCAAACTTTTTCAAACATAGATAGTTAATAGTTAATTTATAGAGTTGGGGCTAACATTATTAAGACATACCTAGGAGAAGCCACGTTTCTCTTTGAGACGAGGTGAAGCTGCGCGCTCTTGCTAACATGTGCAGAGATGTGCCCTGACAGGTACGGGGCAGGCAAATCCCGTACATCGTAGGGAATGCATTCTGACAAACCGGACAACTTAGGGGTTTTGCGCAAATTTCGAGCGAGTATGTTTTGTAATCAGTAGCTACTTACTAAAATTTCTCTTCAAATTTCACAGAAAGAAGCTGTGAGTAAGAAAGCATTAGAAGAGCAGCCTACAACAAATATATATAAAAAATGCGTCTTATTTCTACGTCTTAAATTTCATTTATTTTACATCTATACAGCGGTTTTCAAGATTTATGAAGGATGAAGTAAACAATTTGGTAAATCTATTTGTGAAAATTAAAATTTTAATGTCAACAAATCAAGGGATTGGATTTCAAAATCACGAGGTTTTGTTCGGTATCAATATTTTCAACGTATGGGGATTACCCAACTGCCGAACTAACTCTATTTCCAAACAAACAGTTATATATGATAGGTGAAAATAATAATCCCATCAAATAATGACTGTTTGTTCGGAAATAGAGTTAGTTCAGCAATTGGGTAACTCTCCTATCTACAAACAAAGATCAGTAGTAGGGGAGTTACCTGTGCTGCTTCACCTGAAAATCTTGCTCATGCTACGGCCCTGCTACAACGAAGATCAGTTCACTGTTGGAGTTATGTTGCTAAACAACAAAAAAATAGACAGAGAGACAAACAATCAAGCAAATCGACGGACCATCATCATAATTAGATCGTTTTCTATTTCACGTGACATTCCCAACAGTTCCTGTAAATTTCCTGAAGATCCGCTTATATATTCATGAATCGTATTACAAAGAAAAAACAAACAAACAGACAAAAGCAATCAATTGGCTGCAATTAATGATCATCATCATCTTCTGACATACATAAAAATCCCTTTAAATTTCATGACGATCCGTTATTAATTTTTTTGAGGTATGTCACTAACCGACATGCACAGAGACAGACAAACGCCAGGAAAAACATAGCATTCTTATAAGCTGTAATTATGTTTTAAGTTGATGAAGGTGACCAATATTCCTGGTGACGATCTCATAAGGTTGTTGTTGCAGCAGCAGCAGCTGAGCTCTGCAATTGCACAAAAGTTCGACCTGACGTCCTTGAGAGTTCTAGTTGTTAGAACTTTAATACTTTAATGCCCAAGGTAGTCTTTTCTTCTGTGTAAGCAAGAAAGAAGAATACTGCTCCTAGACACGACATTCGCTAAAACTCTGAAAAGACACAAGGCACTGCACTAGTGACACCAAGGAGCTTCTATAGAGAAGGAGGGAGCCCTGCGGTCCGAATACAGATTCGCCAGTGAGTCAACCAGATCTCTCATGGCTGTGAGATCTCATTGGTGGATGTCACGGGGAGCAGTGAGTTTCACGAGGGAGCAGCAGACAAACCGAGAAACTCATATGCGATTGGTGCATATGCGACTGGCTGCAGCCATAAGAGACNTCTTTACTGATATGCGATTGGTGCATCCGATGACTGGCTGACAGCCATAAGAGACTCTTGAGCTTCAACGAGCTAGGCTACTGGCTCCCTCCTTCTCTATACAAGCTCCTTGAGTGACACGGGCTTAGCCAGAGAAGACGACGGTAAACATTTTATCCAAACTTTTCGTAGACACACAGTCGTGTTTGAGAGGACAATACGAAATAGTCGAACGCGGTGAAGTGAAAACACAGGTCAAAAGACTATCGTCTGCAGCGGGCTTAATTAGATATGAATTAACAGAGCAAAATTTAGAAATCTACAGTATGTGTGACATCAACTGTTAGATAACAGATGGGTTGGGAGACCCACTATCGAAAAGCAGTCAAGCCGTAGGCTTCGGCTCCCTCTAGGCCAGTGGTTCTTAATTGTTTAACTTCCACGCTCCCCTTAGAGACATATTTTTTTCTTCGTTCGAGCCCCCCCCACAGTGTTTTTAAATAATTGTGGTACCAAAACACGACCAGACGTACCAAATAAATTCAAACTAGAGCACTCTGAGGGCGCATCCCTCCGTCAAGCAATGCAACGCTTATGAAAAATTCAAATTGGCTCTGAAACCGCGATTTTCATTGTATCAGCAGCAAAATCTAACCATTTGTACCTTTTGATACGACAAGTGGCCGCAAAAACAAAGTTTGCCAAATAGACCAAAGACTATTCGCTTTACGGATATATTTCGCCTACTTTACATTCGCCTTCTGAACGTTTTGCATGCTAGATTTACCGCCTATTGGGTATTTCGCAATTGGGCGTGTCTACGGACAATATTTACTACTTTTCTTCTATTTAAACTGTGAAGATAAGTATTTTAGCAGTTAAATCTTTGTGGTTAGTGCACACTGTACAATATTTGTTGAATCATTGATAAACGAAATACATTTGCATACTTTAATCATAGTTAGAGAAACTACGTTAACTTGGTGATAATTAATGAAAAACAGTGGATTTTATTCTGCTATAACTACTAGTTTACTCGCATCCAGTTAAAATCAATCTTTCAACGTTTTTATGAGGACAGTCTACCTTTCTAGCATAAAATATGAGAGGTTTGATACAGACTTGTTACTAGCACATACAGATGCATGAAACAACGAAATCCTTGTTATATAGATTTACCTCCCATGGCTATTCGCAGATCTCAAAGTTTAGGAATATTAAGTCTGCATTTCTTGGAAGGAAGTAATCATGTTACATTAAGGCATTTTTTACAATATGGGTGCTAAGAATTAACTTTAGAAACCTTTTCACCTTGTTCCACACCTTTAGATAACACTCAGATTTTTTTATTGTACAAGATTCTTGAGACTTTTTAATTTTGCTGTAAGCTCAACAGCATTTTTAATTCATATGATATTTTTCACAGCCACAAATATTTCCCCATTACTACCATAAAAATGAGTTAATTGTTTTGTATGGGAATCCTGGGTGTTCATCTCATTACATTCATTGCAGGGTAACTTAATTGCATGGTAACTTCATTCCTATTTGAATTAATTGATGGGTAATTTTATGGCTGTAAATTACTTGCGGGGTAAATTCACTGCGTCTCAAATTCATTGCCTGGTAAATTTATTGCCGGGTAAATTCATGGCCGAGTGAATTCATGGCTAGGTAAATTCATATTCATTACCTGGTAAAATATATCGCCGGTGAAGTTGTCGCCAGATAAGTTCACCGCCGGGGACGTTCACTGCCTACTAGATGAAGCACCAGGTATAGTGAGTGATTGCATAGTAAATTCATCGTTGGGTAAGTTAATCACCGAGTGAATTCATGGCCAGGCAGATTAATTTATCTGATAAATTTTTCACATATTAAATTCGTCGTCTTGTAAATTCATTGGCTGGTAGATTCCTCCACTGCTATGTTCATATACTGGTAAATTCATTGTCTACTAAGTTAACTTATTTTAATGTATTATATTGAGCAGTATAAGCCTCCGTTTCCAACAAAATCATTATCACAGAGGAAGAACAGGGGAAGGTAAGATAATGAAAGTATAAAACTGGAAGGAAGTAGCCTAGTTAATGCTAAGGTAACCTGTGCAGGGTTCCCCTGGAGGTCGCTACTCCCCATAGCATAAGATAGGCGATTGAAATCAACCTAACCTTATCACGTATCCTATGCCTCCAGTGAGGATGCTCAATTCATTGCCTGCCAAATTCGTCGCATTGCAAATTTATCCTCAGATCAATGCAGGTAAAGCTGATAAAATGGATGTTTCTATAACGGTGGTCTCTTACAACGGATTTTACTTCTAAAACAGCTGTAGCACTTTAAGAGACGTTGCACATTTTCACTTTACTTAGTACGTACAAATTTCGATATTTCTTGATCAAATTATAAGGCTTTACGACAGGTGAGAGGCAGTTAATTTATTTGATTTTTTTCAGCGGCTCACTAACTCAGTTTAGTATATTTTCTTAATACGTTTTCTTTGAGCTGTACATGTAGTAGGGACTGTAATATTTGGAGCAACTGCACAGTTTCTCTAGTCAAGATTTTCTTGTTACCTCCGCCAAGGAGGTTATGTTTTCATCGGGTTTGTCTGTCTTTTTGTCTGTCTGTCACCAAGATAACTCAAAAAGTTATAGACAGATTTTGACGAAATCAGGGATTGTTAGGTATGTTAAGAAGAGAGATAATTAAATTTTGGTGAAGATCCGTCCAGCCGTTTGTTTATTTGCTTGCTTGTCTGTCTCATTTTTCTCAATGCCATAACTCAAAAAGTTATAGACGGAACTTTGTGAAATTTACATGAGTTATTAGGTATATCACGAAGAGTTAGTGATCAAATTTTTATGATGATCTGTTTATTTGTTTGTCTCTGTGTTTGATTCAATGCTTGTTAGCGCAATAACTCAAAAAGTTTCCAATGGATCTTTGTGAAACTCACTGGAGTTGTTAGTAATGTTAAAGGACAGAAATGATTAACTTTTGGTGCAGATCGGTTGGTTCGTTTGTATGTTTGACTTATATTGGTCATAATGTTTGTTAGCCAATAGCTCAAAAAGTATGAATGGATCTTTATGACATTCACAGGAGTTGTTATTGATGTTAAAAGACATAAATAATTAAATTTTGGTAAAGATCGGTAGGTTCATTTGTATGTTTGACTTATGTTTGTCATAATATTTGTTTGCAGCCTGAAAAAGTTATGAACGAATCTTCAAAAAATTGCAGAGATTGTTAATACTATTAAAAGGTACAAATGATAAGATTTTGGAGTTGATACAAAGAAAAACATGGCAGAGCTAATTTGAATTTTTCGTTGCCGTTGCTCTAACTGGCGGAGGTATGCACTCTCAGAGTTCCCTAGTTTAGTTTACTATTCAATTGCACTGAAGTATTTCACAGCAGCTGTATGTTTCAAAACACCTATCAAATGCATATTATTGGTGCCGATCGCTGTATGTATCTTACACTTTGAATTGCTCAACAGACTAGTAGTTACACTACTGTAGCCACACGCCATTTGGCACTATAGGGAGTTTATTCTACTACAAAAAATCAGATAAACGCTATATCCTTTCTCTGTGACATCTATCTACATATTTACTTATCGCTCTTTATTTAGAAAAAAAGTAATAAACCACCTAAACACCTGAGCTGATACGACTCTCAGGAAACTGAGGCTCTCGAGTCGTCAAGGTTGATTCAAGCCAAGCCCACTGGACTTGGCTTGTCTGAAGATGCAGACAGGAATTTTGGCTCCGTCGCTTTGACGTGCAATGCAAGTACTAGAAGTAGCCCTACTATGTTGAGCAGACATAAATTTCCATTTTATGGATTAAATCTAAGTTCATGGCAGTCTCACATGTAGCTGAATAAGATTCAAGCCCTGAGACTTGAATCAACAAGTCAAAGTTAGGCCCCTGTTTGAAGATTCGGGTGAGCTAAATCTCAATGTCTTAATTTTGTTGCCCAATCGAACGCACCCCTGAGTGTTTTCAAAGGGTTCGACCTATTGATTAAGTTAGTACCCTACTTTAAACATGATGGCACTTTCGATGTAATATCCTACAAGTCACACAGTTAACATAATTGCCATGCAAACACATTAGTTAGTTACGAGTAGATCTGTGTAAGAGAACTTGTCCACTATCCACTATATAATAAAACACAGTTGTTGGTCGTTTGCTTACTCCCTCCCTTGCTCCAATATTGGTCCGTCTCTCCGTCACGCAGTTAAGAGTTTAATAGGAGAAAATTCATGGCCTGAAAAACGAGCTGAGATACCATACAATTTCAGTACTCTACCGGTGACAAATATAGCTCTGGATCTCCGGCCTCTGGATCCCGGGTTCTGGATCCCCGGGCTCTTGATCCCGGGCTCTGGATCACCGCTTTCATTGCTGAATGATATCGTAGTAGTTGAATCTTCACGCTGAGCAGACGTCTTTTTATATTGAATTTACATCGCAGCCAAAGTTCGACGCTGGAGGTTCAACAATCAGTTGGTATCCACAATACGGTGAGCNTGATATCGTAGTAGTTGAATCTTCACGCTGAGCAGACGTCTTTTTATATTGAATTTACATCGCAGCCAAAGTTCGACGCTGGAGGTTCAACAATCAGTTGGTATCCACAATACGGTGAGCCCTGAGCATTTCCAGTGAATTCTTTTGACTGAACTATCATTTTCTTAGTGCTGCTCAACGTTTGATTAATTCCTATCTGATTTTCGTGCAGGGGGATATTTTGCTCACACAAAACTCATGGCTGAACAACTTACGTTTCATTAATTGAAGATCACGCCTGCAGGGATGACACCTATTTTGCAGCAAAACCTAAACTTGGAGCAGGAACAAGGAAATATTTAATCAGAAAATACTTCCGTCATTTTTGACGGCTGTGCCCTCTAGTTGTTTCATATGCGAGACGTTCCATGTAGAGTGGAAAGGTTATCGAACAGAGTTTACCAAGCTGGAAAAAGCCATAGGGACTCCATTGTCTTATCGGCAAGGTAGCGTGAGCTAACTAGCATGTTACTGTTATTAATTTTATTTTTTTCCCATACGGTATGTGAAACACTTCACCTTTAAATAAATTAGGGTTCCCGTGCATTACCAATCCTTTACGCCTTTACACATATATTGTTGCCAGACCATAGTAAAACAAAATAAAACACAAATTAAAATGGATAAATAATTAGAAACAAGTCCCTAAAAGCTATTGCTTATTGGGCACCAGAAGCCCGCCCCATAGCGCTTTTCACCTCATTGTCCCTTAAGGACTCTAGCGTCGCCAACTTAAGAATCCGCTTAACGAGACATCGTTGAAGCCGTTCCGACATGTTATACCTGGTAATTATAGGTGAACGTTTCTATATGCCGCTTCCAGAGCAGTCAGTGTTCGAAAGGGGACTCAAAATTTCTGGAAGCCTCCTCCGGACTGTTTGCTATACTACTGCGGTATTTACAAGTGCGCAGCAAAATATAGTTTTCTCTTAGGAATAGCTCTGTTTGAGATTAATTATTTCATGGTCATAGAGGTGTATTGGTATAATATAGATTTTTAAACTCCTGTATATTATCAACACTCCTACAAAGATGTCTAACAAGCTACAGTTCACTGCAGGAGCGTACGAGTTCTTCCTGAAGTTGTTCTGCTGTTGTCCAACTTAGCTCCGAAGCAGAGTGTGGGGTCACGGGGAAATTATTAATTTTGTTGAAACATTAAGTGCAAGATAGTTTATATATATGATGAACTAGAGAAAAATCCTCCAGTGGAACCCTTATCGAAACAGAATTCAATTCTATTGTCGCCTGTTATCATTAGAACTTTAGCACTCGCTGCTGGCGGTCAGTGACTTATACGTTTATCCAACACGAGTAGATACCCTGGATGCCGTGGGGTCCTGTTTTGTTTTTACTATGGCTGGTAAACTTCTTTCTCGAAAGTTTTTGAAAGTCTCAGTCAGTCTTTCCCAGCCATTTCAAGCCGAATTGAACGCTTCCACATCGACATGACTGAACACGGATTGCGGCCACGAATTCTTTACCAACACCGTTCCGGGTATGAAATACCGGCCGAACTGACGAATATGGCACCTAACCGGTTCCAAAGTAACAGGACGGGCTACATAGACGCAGCTCGCGTGTAATGTTTAAAGATCCTGGGAGCAGTAACAAAGGAGTGTAGTCGATGATCCTCATTACTGAATACCTTATAAATAGACCATGCAGAAGCAAGAAAGTCGCCGTCTATGGGAAAGCCTACCAAATTATTCTGGGTACAAAACTAACAGTTAGAGCTAACAAGTCGGCCTAATAGACGAAGCTAACGAGAGGCAGCTGAACTTCAGTCAGGGAAACAATACTCTAAAAAGGAACAAAAAAAAAAAAAAAAAAACGCATAAAAGCACAGATGTAGCCGCATATACTTTTATGAATTTTTGCTGCTGGTGTTGGAATAGGCCTATTGCTCACCGTTCTGGGCTTCGGCTGCTTTCAGTCACGCATGTCTGTTAGACCGACTTGTTAATTCAGCCTGCAGGCTGTGAGCTAAGAGTGATCTGATGAATCTGTCCCATAGGAGAGGGGTGGCCGGACTTTTTATGTATTGCGACGAGGAATATCATAAGAGACATTAGTTGTATCCTTCTATCCCTGCCCTCAAGATCGTTAGGAGAATTACACGTATTGCGGTTGATGCGCACTCTTTAACTCTGGAGAATGTTAGGTAGCGAGCTCGTCAGTTCATTCCGTGTTTCCTGCCCTGGTGTGGTTGATATTCAATTCATTGCTGGCATCAGCATTTGATCGTATCGGCCTGCAGCAGATAAGTCAGCAGTTTTTGGTTTTCTCTAGTATTTTCCGAGACAGCGTTTCAGGCTTCCTGATGTTGCATAAAGCTTAGTTAGAGTAGTGTTACTTGCCCGTGGTGGCCCGAGCGTAAAGTTTTAATAAAAATTATAATAGTTGATAATAATAATAATTCCATCACAACCCGAGGGGGGATATTAGCAATCATTAATTTCCCGTTGAACATAGGACATTTTCTTCTTTTCTTTTCTCAGTCATGTGATTAACTGCATAGGCCATGTAGTCTGCTATACGAAAATACTTCTCACACCGATCATCTAATACTCCAAAAGTATGGTTTTATTACCTACGAAGGTGATTTACTCAAAGGTAGAGGTAACGCTGGTCTGGTGGATGAGGTTCACTGTATTTGCTGAATCATAAATGACCGCAAATAACTCAAAGGTCAAGTCTAGTATTTCGCTTGACATGTGCTCATATTTTGTAGTCATATTGTGTATCATTAATGATGCACAATTTGTGATACATAATGTGACCATAGAAGATAATTACGCCTTTTTGGGTGGTCACAGAGTTCCTCTTCTTCAAAAGCTGTTTAACAGATTTACTTAGTAGTAACAAAGCTATAGTAAATGATGGCTTTAGTTTTCACACGTCATAATTAGATTTGTGCCAATGCTTCCCATTAGTTTCACCGTAAATGTCATTTTATTATTAGAAGGCACTGACAATTTGAAACACTCGAAACATTTGGAGATTGAATTCATTTTTTTGCCTTATTAAGATTTTTTTCACGAAAGCTGCTCATTGGAAAACAAGCGTTAAAGAAAGTAGTAGCAATTCCAATTGGAACAGCTTAGCACAGTTAATTATTATTTTTTGTGGACTGCACATGTATATTTGCATCTGTTCATTTCCATTGTCCTTGACCCTATCCGTTACCAATTTTTTTTCAACGGCTTGAGCGCCAAGGCGGTACAAATTTGTACCGCACACAAAAATTCTTATAACTTTATCAATATCAGAGTTTTTTTCTTCATAGTCTCAAAAGTAATTTCTTCAACTATTCTTTTGCCTATTTAATTTAAAAAAATAATTCCTAGAGTAGTTTTACCGTCAATTAAATTCGAATATGAGAAAATACCTCCAGACAGTACAGGGTGAATACTCTGGCAGCACATCTGCAGCAATTTTCATACTTTCACGAACTGAACGTATAATCGCTTCTATTTTTCATTTTTAGCCTTGTTGCTGTCTTCTAGTGATAATTTTGAAAGTTCGTTTTGCATAAAAAGATCTACACGGGAATGTAATCATCTAAGTTTCGGAAGTATTTATAGTTATCTATATTTTTGGCTGTAATGTGCGGGCATATTAGAATCTTATTGATAGTTTGTTCAATTGAGAAATGTCACGGAATTTTGGTCGCTGAATATCACTGGGAGCAGAACTGTGAACGAAAAACGGTAGGGCGGTACAATTTTGTACCGCCTTGGAGCAGATAGAGTTAAGGAATTTCAATTCTGGGGCGATTTAGCTTAAATTTGCAACACGAACCAGTACGTCAGGGTTGTCCCAGTTAACTTTACTTCTAGCGTGTGACACTTTGAGCCCTAACTAAGTCCGTGGCCCACCCTATGACCCCCGAAGCCCTAACTAAATCCGTGGGCCAACTGGAAACTCAAACTCAGTTCAGGTCGCCACTCATGAGGCAACAGTACGCATTGCTTGTCGAATCTCTGCCTGTTTTTTCTTCCTTATCAAGTCGCTACTGTGAACTTTGCTTGATGACACATCATCGGGAAGTCATGCGGCAAACGACGCAGTAGTGTGTAGGCTTAGAGAAAATTTTTATAATTTCCGAATTATGTTTTGCGGGGAGCCTGATTTTCAGTAAATTACATTATAAGGAAAGTTGGCAATTCTCCGTCAATCGCTGTATAATCAAAATTAAATATCTTCGATAAATATCATGAGTGGGCCATATTTTAACTTCCAAACATGCCTGTGAACTCATCGAGATAGCAACACAATACGTTACTCATAAGCCTATTCAAAAGTTTATAGAACACGATTTGCTCAGTATTATATATCATAATTTTGCTTATGGCTTTGTAACGAATGAGTGTAAGCATCAATTGTCTATTTAGGCCACTCTAAGTTACAATAAAAAGCCATTGAAAATAACATTACCTGACATGGCTGTTGGCGTCTCTACAGCGGCTGTCGCTGTGGCTGCTGGTGTTGTTGATTGGATGATGCAAGATATTGCAGCTTCACGCAATGTCGTAGTGACTGTATGATTGACAGTGATTGTCGATATCTCTGTGCATGACTCAGTCTTCGTTGTTTCACTTATCTTTGTAGGAATAGGTCCACACTCACTTGTAACAGTGCTGATTGGCGGGCGATCTGGCTGAGGTGGAGCCGCGCTACACAGGTTCTCTTGATACTCTTCAGCGTACCACTGACACCCAATCACAGTTACTTGGTAACTAAAGAGAGTATAAAGAGTTGAGATCCTATGGTTGAAAAATTCGAGCTTAGTGTGGCCATCTACTCTCAAGTTTACAAAAATTTCATTTGGATGTGTTTCTTCATAAGTAAACACATCCAGTATAACAGCAGCTACTTCTCTAATTCTCGCACCTAGAGCTCGTCTCGGAAAGATGAGCTGTCGCGGGATATCCCTGTATCCATTGTAGCGAAACCATAAAGTCACTTTCACTTCAGGGAACGCATTAGGCTCTTGGAAAACTATCTTGATAGGTGTTTTATTAAATTCCCTGTATGTATTAGGAAAGAGCCAAGTTGTTGGAGAGCATCCGTTCATATCAACTGACCTCGGCCAGCGGCGATGTTTGGTTAGCTGCGAATTAGACAAAGCAGACAATCCTTCATTCGTCGACACACTTCCTCTGCTACTTGCACTATGCATTTGGGAAGCAAATTTGAGGTCTCTACTCTTTGCACCTGTCTGGAAAGCATGTTGAAGCGGAATAGCGTGTGCGGTTGAAAAAGTGTCCACAGCTGGAGTTAAGTCCTTGTGTATTTCAATTGTATCTTTACTTACATAAGACTCGACAATGGGCGTCAGGTACGGTGACATTGTTGCCTCTGGAGCTTCTTGCATAGAAGATCGCAGCTCTGTGGGCAAGCTGCCCCCCAGTTTTGACGTGTACGCAACGTGTGAGGTTGTCGACCCACTCAAAATTAGCACTGTCGCCAAAATGAACTTTGAAGTACGGTACTCTCTCAGCGGCATTGTTACTGTCACAATTCAGGCAACACTGCAAGCTGTAGACTGTTTCTGTAAATGTATTGCATGGCAAAACTCTCTGAAACTAGAGAAGCACTGTTAGAGCGCATACCGCAGCCAAACAACTAATTACTGATAAAAAGTTGAAATTGGTCATAAATCTAGGTTTTATTCTCTAAATATTAACAAAATTTTATCTGCTGTTTCTCTTAATGTTTTTAATAATTCTTGAAAATTTCATGAAGATCTATTCTTAACCTTCTGAGTTATGTTACTGAGAAGTAGAGCTGCCAGACTATCGTAAAGCAAATTTTCTTGGAATGGCAGCTGAATTAGGAACAACTGACTTCGAAACCCCTATGAGAGACGTCGGTGTTGAACAATGCTCACACATTTTAATACGAGCATCCTGAGAGCAGCCGAAAGATGCATCCCAAATAAACGAGTTCGTATCAGTAACGATGTCCACTGGATGAATCAGAAAGTCAAATGCTGCATTGCGAGGCGACAAGTGCGTTACAAACCCTGGAAGAGTAATCCAATAGAGGAGAAGAGGAGAGCAGGTCTAGTCACAAAAAAGTATGTCGGGATGCGAAGAAAACAGTCAGGACCACAAACAGAGAAAAGGAATTTTCCGCGGCCGCTATAGCAAAATGCAACCAAAAGGCATTCTATATATATGTAAATGAAAGACGACTCAAAAAGGAATCCATAGGCCAGCTCAAAAGACCTGACGGTGAAATTCTCAATAACCTAAGAGAAAAAGCCACAATCCTGAACGACTATTTCACCTCTGTGCTTCTTATTGGAAATGTTGCGAATAGCCTTGAACCAGCACCGATGCAAGTTGCTCCTATAAACACATATGTGTTTTCACAGAGATCGAGATCCTTCAAGAGCTGACCCACCTAAATGTGTACGAATCCAATGGGCCAGATAATCTTACTCCTCGTGTACTACGGGAAGTAACTCCAGTCATCCTGAAGCCAGTGCTCAAAATATTCAATCGTTCCTTAAGAATGGGAGAAGTTTCGTAGGACTGGAAACTAGCTAATATAATTCCGATACAAATGAAGGAGGATGAGAAAAGCCCCAACAACTATCGACCAATCAGTCTTACATCGGTCGTCAGCAAAACCATCGAACGCTTCTTGAAGAAAGCGCATCACTGATCACCTGAGGATGCATCAGCACATATCCGACTCGGTTATATACGCGTTTCGCACATATAACTTTCCAATGTGTTAGCCTTAACATTCAAATGTATAAGATGCATTCTTTGTATTACAAGTTCATGCCTAGAGGATGTAGCCACCGCCAGCTTCTTTCAGGTCAGACCTTCAAAGATAAAGAACTTAAAAGGTCGTTCATGACCATGCAAAAATGTGCTGGTTTGCCAGCAGGCTTCTGAGTGACATGCGTAATGCGTATTTCTCTATGACCTTCCGCCGGAACCTGCATCGGTAAAAGCTGTCTGTCAAAGCCTGTAGCCAGAGTCTCGAAGATATTGGTTATGCTTGTAAACATAAAGTAGTTTTCCCACGGACTTCCGACTCGAATCCGGCGGAAGCTACCGGTGTTCTAATGAAGCCGGGATTTATAAGTATTTAAGGCGCTTGCACGATCAAGCGTCAGCTGAATTCGGTACTTGACATTGCAGTACCAACATTGCCTACGGCATTCTGCTTGTAGCACCATTTCGATGTAGACCTTGTGTTCTTTTGTCTGCATCTATCAAGTAGCATGCTTGCTACTTATTATTGGATCATATCTTCTAAGTCTTGTATAATAAGATGTAAATAAACAAGAAGACCTTACGAGATTTCTTCACCATCCAGGACTGTAGCCTGATACATCACTCGGCCTTGAAGTTCACTCTCACAACCAAGTACAGTGACGAACTCAATTAGAACTCACCATCACCAGAAGTACAATATATAACAACTGGCGACGAGGTCCCTGAGATTCGTCATGACGTCTACGAAGAAGATACGCTTTCAGCTCCAAAGTACATCTGCATCTGCAAGATCTACGCTGCAAGGTTGCATTCTACATTCTACACTACTGCAACGGTTGTGAGTATACGTACCTACATAAACAGTGCTACTAGGAAGTGCTTTACGGTGAAGTGTTCAATTTCTACGACATTGTCAAGATGGAAACTCCTTGCTTTAATCCTGAGAAGGAGTCAACTCAATTTTTTTTTGGATAGAGTTGAGTTGTACGTCTTCAAGGAAATTAGTACAATGAAGGATCCAAGTTTCATCAGTAAAACGAAAGTAACGAAGCTTGCTCAGTTATTGCCTCATGATACTTTAGCACTACTGCAAAAAAGACTGATGCCCAAGTCATTAATTGATACCAGTTATGATGAAGTAGTTAAGAAGTTCCAAACTCTAACCTCCACTGAAGAGAGCATTGGTGCCAGTTTCAAAAAGCTTCGTGTACACACCGCATTGTACAACTAGTATAGCTCCGTCCGTAGCTCTTAATGGACGATTGTACATTATTGTTAAGGAACGTCTGAATCCTTTGTATGCTAGGAAACAACCGAAGTTGGTTGATATTTCTACCTTTGATGTTGGTGATAATGTGCTTGCTTTAAATTTGCGAGATGACAACAAATGGATCGAAACAGTTACAACAAATATACTGGGCATCAATACCTATGAGGTATACGTTAAAGACATTAATAAAACCTTGAAAAGACACCTTAAGCTACTTTTGCCTCATACAGTATCCACTAACATTTCAGTAGAAAAAACTACGCCAGCCATCTCGAAAGTTCCTCCTTATTTTTTGAGCATAAGTTCGTGCACTGATAACATTGTTCCTCCGACCTCTGCACCCACGAGACGTTTTTCGCGAGTACGTAAACAAGTTGTAAAGTATCATTGTACACCTTAGACTGTGTAAAATCTAGAAGAGGAGGGTGTGTTATATACGCGTTTCGCACATATAACTTTCCAATGTGTTAGCCTTAACATTCAAATGTATAAGATGCATTCTTTGTATCACGAGTTCATGCCTAGCGGATGTAGCCACCGCCGGCTTCTTTCAGGTCAGAGCTTCTAAGATAAAGAACTTAAAAGGTCGTTTATGACCATGCAAAAATGTGCTGGTTTACCAGCACGGCCTCTGAGTGACATGTGTATTTCTCTATGACCTTCCGGCCGGAACCTGCATCGGTAAAAGCTGTCTGTCAAAGCCTAGCTGTAGCCAGAGTCTCGAAGATATTTGTTATGCTTGTAAACATAAAGTAATTTACCCACAGACTTCCGACTCGAATCCGGCGGAAGCTACCGGTGTTCTAATGAAGCCGGGATTTATAAGTATTTAAGGCGCTTGCACGATCAAGCGTCAGCTGAATTAGGTACTTGACATTGCAGTACCAACATTGCCTACGGCATTCTGCTTGTAACACTATTTAGATGTAGACCTTGTATTCTTTTGTCTGCATGTATCATGTAGCATGCTTGCTACTTATTATTGGATCATATCTTCTAAGTCTTGTATAATAAGATGTAAATAAACAAGAAGATCTTACGAAAGTCCTTCACAATCCAACACTGTAGCCCGATGCATCACTCGGCCTTGAAGTTCACTCTCACAACCAAGTACAGTGACGAACTCAATTAGAACTCACCATCACCAGAAGTACAATATATAACAGACTCCCAGCTTGGTTTCCGAAATGGAAGAAGCTGCTTAACAAACATGCTGGACTTTTTCTCAAAAGTTACCGACATTAAAGGTGAAGAAAAGGGTGTAGATCTTGTGAATCCAGACTTCCAAAAGGCTTTTGATAAAGTCCCCCGTCAACGGCTAATGAAAAAATTGAAAGCCCATGGCCAGAGAGACTATTTACGATGGATCAGGTCATGGCTTACGGGTCCGCAGCAGCGAGTGAAGCTTGAAGGAGAGTCGAGCGCCCGGACTCAGGTATCGTCAGGGGTTCCACAAGGTAGCGTGATTGGCCCACTTTTGTTCTCAATTTGCATCAATGATCTCGGTCTTAACACCGGTAGTTAAATCAGTAAATTTGCGGATGATACTAAACTATGTCATCCTGCCACGAAAACAGCAGAGCTCCAACAAGACCTTGACCACCTCATGGATTGAAGCACAACGTGGCAGATGAGCTTCAATATCGACAAATGCTCAGTAATGCACATAGGGCTGGTGAACCCTTCAACCCCATTGGAAATGAACGGTACGGTGTTGGCTGCTGTCACCCAACAACGTGACTTGAAAATCACTATTACAAACAAACTACACCACAGTCAGTAGGTTGACATGAGTGTGAAAATTGAATGCAGAGTACTGAGATTCATCACCGAAAATTTTGAATACAAGTCCACGGACATTATCATTTCCTTGTACAAGGCATTATAGTGCCGTCGCACTTAGAATTTTCTGCAATTCTGGTCGCCTCATCTGTGTAAAGATATCGATAAAATGGAAAAAGTTCAAATCAGAGCAACGAAATTGATACCTCAGCTGAGAAACAAGCCGTTTGAATGTAGCCTTAAAGAACTGGGTCTGATCTCTCTCGAGCAAAGGCGGCTCAGGGAGCAACTAATAGGTCCATTCAAGTATTTGAATGGCTTCAACGACGTACCTATAACGGGACTCTTTGAAAGAGACCTCAATGATCGCTTGCGAAACAATGGTCAAAAACTCAAGTATAAAGCTCGAAGAACGACGTTAAGTCAGAAGTTCTCCCCGTATTTCATAGTCAGCATTTGGAATAGATTCCCTTCCGATGTTGTTGGTGCGGAGTCAGTCAACGCGTTTAAAAGTCGTCTTGACATACATTGGGAGAGACATCTTCTACAGCTAAGAACTCCTCCTCCAGGAGTTGCAAACTGTTAATGGCCAAAGCTTTCTAGGGTACCTTAATCCCTCTCTTTCTTCTGCCTCCCGCTCCAACTACACAGTTTGACATCTCTAAGCTCCACATATCAGCTGCTGTTGATCGTGCTTGCGTGTATTCAGATCGTCTCTTTGGCTGGGATTCTTTCCCTTTTTTTTCTCTTTTCTCCAGTCCTTTATATCCTACTAACATAATGGCAATAGCTCATAAAGGGCCGGGCGTGAGTTCGGGTGTCCCTTTGGGAATGCCCCGATTGGTTCGTCTACTGCCGCCTATCTAAAACAAATACCTACAGTGACATGCAGACCAGCAGATAGTCCTAAGATTTGGTAATGTACTCCTCGCATCATCGCAAACATTTTCTGATGTTTTCATGAATATATTTAGATTGCTTTTGGCTGAATTATGTTCTAAAAAAACAGGTAAAAAAACACTGTGTGACGGATCATCATAAAAATTAAGTATCAGTTCCTGCTAACATTCTTATCTATCCCTATAAATTTCATTCATAATTTTGTGAGTTATCTTAGCGACAGAGAAACAAGCAGACAGCCAGACAAACTAACTGCGACAAAAACATAATATGTGACATAAGCTGGAAGTGCTGAGACTAATAGCTGTAATGATATGGATGACTTACTGGAGCACAAGCCCTCTGGCTGCTGTGCTATTGAAGTGTTTTTCCTATGTAAAACACTTTAATTTCCCTATTATTCTTGTTGTTCCCAAATTTGTGTTTATTTCCAAGCCACTATTTTTCAATAAACTGATTGGAAGAAATTCATTGTAGAACACATTCTTAGTTCTTTTTACGGCTCGTTAAGCTTGACTTTTCAACTGTTAAGTCACAGCTGAAAAGGAACGAATTACTGCTGTATCAATATGAATGGAACATTTTCATGTCTGGTAAACAGCTGCCTCATAAAAACTCGAAGTCAAAATGTACATGGTTACAATTGATAGAGTATTTTCAATGCTATTGGGCTTTAAATCTGTAGATACTAACACTACGTTATAGTAATACATATAATGGAATAAACTTACAAAAGAGTCGTTAAAGACGTCTCTCTATAAGAAGGTGAACGTTTAGTGTTATGAAAAGTGCCTATTTATTTAATTAATATAATGACAATAAGGACTGTCTGTTCCAGTTCGGTAGAGCACTTAGAGGAAAAAAATGTATAATTTTCAGGACTTGCTAGTGTATCGTACGCTCAAGGCCAAAATGATGACAATGCATTTGCATTGATATTACAGATGACAATGCATTTGCATTGTTTTTAATGATGACAAAGTATTTGCATTGTTATTACGTCGTCCTGCTTCCGGTAAGAATATATTGTACCTATCTACTTGAATTCCGATAGAGAATATGAAAAAATTTATGATAGCAATTTAACAAAACCGAACAATATTAGCGACTATAAGTTTGAACACAAATAATTTCACTTACTATTTTATTGATCTCTACGACACTGTCACTATATATTTCTAAAACGAATTTTTGGGAACGTTATATAAACTGAAAAATTCATATCACCCATAATATCTGGAAAAATGTTTGGAAATATTTATTTATCTGTATAAACCCCCAAAATTAAAACAACGAGTCAATTATAGTTCGATAAAGAACGACTAAAGAAGTTCACTTGACCACTTTTCAGTACCTGGAAACAGTCCTGCCAGTGCTGTTGCAAAAGTTTATAATTATGACTTTCAAAAATCTGCTGGGAAACTGATGAGCCCCTCAGTCAGCGTGTTGTTTTGCTCAAAAGGCAAGGAAGATCCAATGTTGCTACTGCTGGCAAAAGAAACAACTTACATTTCCAAAAATGTCAGCACGTCCCGGTATAAGTCACCGTCAAGATCGAGCAACGAATATGCTCTCCTTGATCGTTTGGAAACTACAGCTGGTATTGTGCTTTACGTAAATCGTAAATCCCCGTCAAAAGTTATCGTCAGCAGCGCACGCAATTATCGCCATCAATAGGCCCCCAAACCATTAAAATTACCCTAAATTATCGGCTGTGTATCGTCGGGATACGTCCGCTTTTCTCACCTACAGCATGAGCGGTGTTTTCATCGCTTTCAGCCTAAAAGCCATCCTCAAATAGGCAAATATAAGTGTAGTATTGCTTCTGACGTCGCCCTTTCTTCGAGAACAGCGATATTTCGTCTATCACATTATCCACCCCTATAATAGCGGCTCAATACAAAAATGGAAATTTACGCAGGCGCTATGGCAAAGATACTAGCCTTAACGAATCACCTGTATAATTGTCACCCCAAAGGCAATTGGGGTGAAAATTGCACAGTTGAGAAATTGGGGTGACAATTGCATAGGTGGGAAAACTGCGGTGACAGTTCTACAGAGGGTATGTATAATCTAATTACTAATTAACCTAACCGAGCCCTACGTACCCTAACCTAGCCCTACCTAACCTAGTCTTAACTAACCTAGCCTTACCTAAACTTAGTTAACCTAGCTTACCTTAACTCACCTAGCCTGCCCTAAGCTAGACTAACCAACCTAGCCTAACTTAACCTAACCCGACCTAATCTAACCTAACTTAATCCGACCTAACAGAATCTAATCTAACGTAGCCTGACCTAACCAAACGCAACCAAGCCCAGTCTTACCTAAACTAACATTGCCTAACCCACCCTAACCAAATCTATCCTAAATTGACCTGACCTAATCTAACTTAGCCTAACCTAATATAACTTAACCTAACTTAACCAACGTAGGCTGACCTAACGTAACCTAACCCAGTCTTACCTAAACTAACATGTACCTTACACACCCAAACATAACCAAATCTGACCTAATCTAACTCAGTCCAACCGAAGATATTGGGGTGACAATTGGAGAAGTGGATACACTGGGGTGACAATTGCACAGGTGGGATTTTTTGGGGTGACAACTGTACAGGTGGGATTTTGGGGTGACTTTAATAGTACAGGTGATCCGCCTTAACTCAAAAGCTTCGGTTACATAAAAAAAAATGACCATATGATTACCGTCTATGCAATAGTATGCACATCGTCCAAGTTTTTGCAATTTAGTAACAGGAAGGAAAAAAAGTGAGACTACGCTAAACAATTACAGGTAAAGCTAGATATTCATACGACTTGATTTCATACGCTACCTATTTCATTATTTCATGCGAAAGTTAGTATTGCTAAGCGTAAAGTCATACGTTTTGCTCTCAATTCAAACGTTTTTTTTTATGATAATTTTTACTTATTTCAGTACTGTTATTCCTGAAAATGCTTTATAAATTAGCAGTAACAACCCCTTATTTACTCAACATTAACATGTTGTAGTATATTGCTATAGTTTCTCCATCGTGTTTACGTTTCATATAAAGTAGTAAGGCCTACAAATTCTTGTTTCGAATAAAAACAGAGCGTCTCTTTTATTTTACGTTGTCATATTACTACCACTTTCAGAAACAGCAATTTAGTTTCATTTAAAGCGTAGCAATACGTATCAATTATAATAAAACATATCATCTGAATACTTGAATAAATTTAATAATCTTTTTAGGAAGTAAAATGAGTTTTATATTAGTTTCCAGTACAATACCAATCTCTGTTTTTGGCTTACCACAAAACTGAAAAATGTTACTTAGCTGAGTAACAGAAGAAGCTAATTCATATGATTTATCACCTGATTCATATGGTTAAATGTACCACTGCCGTATGAGTTAGCAGCTTTACCGGTACACTATTATAAGCATCCACTATATAATAAAACACCGTTGTTGGTTGCTTGCTCCAGTGTTAGTCCGTCTCTCCGTCACGTTCTATGGGAGTCAGAGAGGAATAAATTCAAGTGCGTAGCGATCCGATGAATGGGAATAAGGTAGTAGTTGGAAATTTGAGCACCCATGCTCTGTGTCTCCGGCCTCTGGATTCCGGGCTCTGGGTTTCCGGCCTCTGGATCCCGCGCTCTGGATCCATATCGTAGCAGTCCAATCTTCACACTGGGCAGACGCCATGGTAAAATAAACGCAGGTATTCTCACTCCGGTCTCTTTCACGTTGATGCAGCTGCGTGACGTCACAGGGAGCAAAAATAATATTGTTTTAGCTCCCTCAGCAGGAACCAATAGCGTGCCTTAAAATCCACGCAGTGTCCGCAGCTGTACGACATTTGTGTTTAGTTTACAGTGAGCCTTGGATGACAATGGAACATAAACAAATCCTGAACTTTTGAAGTGGTATTTTAGCAAATAAAAGATCTTTAGGGATATGCAGCGACTTTACCCCATACTAAAACTGCTGTTAAGTAGTCTTTTTGCAAGAAAAGAAATTCCAGTCAGTTTGCAAGGCAAGCGCTTCCCCGCAAAGATAAGAAATAGGTAGCTATACCTCGGCCAGGCACCCCAAGAACTTTATATACTGTATGTATTTACAATGGAACGACTTTTTTCAGTTTTTGCACCTAGAAATAATTTATAGGCCAATAGGACACTTCTCAATTTCCCATGATGCTGGCCTAGTCCTAATTCTGCTTCAATCAGCTTCATCAGTCATGATCAGTGAAGTGATTGACGAACTACGTAGATAGCTATGCACATAGCTAGCTTAGATCAAATCACACTGGATCAGCATGCTGTGGATAAAAATTTTGAAAGTACGGTACCTATAAGCTAACTAGCTGGGCAATGAATGAATTACATTTATTAATATCCAGACTGCAGAGTAGGTATATCAAAGATTCAAACATCTTCGGAGATTAATTTACCCCATTTCTGTGACCTCCTGAAGATCTTGGCGACTGATTTGCATTTTGCTCTATCTTTTCTTATTCTTTCTGATGATTATTTGCCCAAAATTAGGCCATTTTTGGCCTTAAATGTGGGAACACATTAGAGGAAAAGTCTTGATCTTTGCGAAGCATTTGACTCCCTCTACAGTGCGGCCTAGGATAATTTTCCGATTCGGTCATTTAGCAATTTTAAGGAAACAATGTGTTTGGACAATTGGACGATTCTGAATAACTTGTCTTGGTTGGTAAAGGTGAAGGGTAACTACAACGATTTTCATGATTTTTATTAGCCTACCGTACTTAGTCTATTCAGGTAATATGAGGCACTTTAAGACTATTTTCATGAATGATGTTTACATTGGAAATGCTGATTTTTTTGAGATATTTGACTTCAATGTTCCTATTGTTTTTCTATGGCAAAAATAACCATACACAATGCAATCGAAAACCTTTTTTGTAGGTTAGATACTTTTAGGTTCCTATTGGGTCGCAGGCGATTTTTTCCCGTAGGAAAACAATGGGAACTTCATAGTCAACTATCTCGAGAACAAAGCATTTGCGATGGAAGGATCATTTGTGAAAAAAATCGGTAGGCCGATTCGTTTCCTTTAAGCACATATTTTATTTTCTTTCTTTCTTATTCTTAATTTTTGATGTAGAATCCGAATCTGAAGTCCGTTTTTGGCAGTATAACCTAGTTTTCAACTTATGACCCCCGAGAGGGGTGGGGGTATATTTCCGTCATTTATGGTCCGATTGTTATGAAACTCGTATTGTATACGCAAAATTGATTTTATTAACATTTTATTCGGGTTGTAGCTCTCCTGCGATACTGCCCTGCCCTGGTGTCTGCGTGGCATATTACAGCAAATGCATGTAACCTGTTTGGCCAATGGACTCCAAGGATTTCCGAGGAGGTCTGGCGTCCTATTCCGACAGTGAATTGTCGTATTGCGAATGAGAAAAAATGTTCCTGCTCAGACTATCCTTCTGAAAGAGATCAAGCCGAACCTGACGCTTTCTCCTCAGCCAATTCTGACTCGTTGGGAACTTGAATATCTGCTGCTCTCTATTATGCAGATCACTACGGGGACTTCAATCGAGTGGTATCTTTTATGGACCCCAAAAAAGCCGAAGCCATTCAGATTATGCAGGAAATTATGGAAAGTGATGAAGTCAGAACCACCTGGCTTATGTGAGAGCTCACTTTGCTCGTGTCATCAACAGTATTGCAATTCTAGAAAACCCGTGTATTGAAAATGAATGGGGGCATTGAACGAGTTTGACTCTGTTCTTCGCCATTTAACTTCTACCTAAGGAACTACTGGTGCTACTGTCAAATCGAAGTGTCAACGAGTTGATGCTGGCAACGAAGGACTCGTCGCACTCCGTCAGATTCGAGGCATTCTTTTTAGAAAATGTAGAAACTACCAGAGTCACTACAGCCCGACAAAATTAACAGCTTTTTGCATGCCCCTCCAACTTCCGTAGAAGTTAAACACAGTTTTTCTGCTCTTCGAAATATTTTAACTGATAAACGCTTAAATCTTACTCCTGACAATTTGAAGAAACTATTAGTTATTGGCTCATACGAATGTCGCAACCCTAAATAAATTATTAAAACTTTGCCGTGTTTGGGCTTCATTCCTTAAAGTTCGAAGCATTATAGCTGCAGCATTATTTAGGCAGGACTTAATAGTCAACAGGGGTGGGTGGAAGTTGGTGTTTAGCTGCTTTTCTAACACCATCATTATTAATTGTGGTTTTTCATAGAATTTTTCTCATTCATCATATGTGCCGACACACACCTTCCTTATGCGAATTATTATTATTTTTAGGATCTACCGCTTAGGACGGCCTCCTCTTTCCGTTCTCTTTTCTTCTACTATCGTACCGTCACTTTTTTTCTATCCGTCCTCATCAGCCGGCGCTGGCCACTTCGGTGTTCAGTAGGTACGGGAGGCTACAGAGAGCGTATGCTCTGTGGTCTCTGTCCAGAAGTTCGCATAATACCAAATGACGATGCAGGGTCTGGGACAGAATGTCTCCCTCTTCTAAAATCTCAGAGCATGAGTATTTCTTTTGAACGCTACTATTAATCTATTAGATATAGTCCGTCAGCTGAGGAAAATCTACCAAATAAAGCACGTGCTTGACAAATTGCAAATTTATCTGCCGCACAAATTGAACAAGAGCTACTATAGTTGTTTCATGAAACTAGGACTATATGTTCTATTCAATGGTAGCTACCCCATTATTGGACCAAAGATAAAACTAACACTAACTGAAAATAAAATAACTTTACGCTAGAAAATGCAGTAAATTATTTTTCATCTTGAAATAAAAGTCGACACGAACTAATATTAAAGTTTGACGCTTCGGGAATTTTATCTCAGTTTCAAAAACCTGATAAAATCTTCTAAGGATACCTAACAAGAAATTTTTTTATTATTTAAGAAGACCTAAATTATGATGGTGCTAGCAGGGTGGGATCTCGAGGGCGAATGACCACGGTGCGCTATGGGGTCCTCATATAAGCGTCGAGCGGCACGGGAAGCGGAGGAAAAACGGGCGAGCGCAGTCGCTGGAAAAATCGTCAGCCATGGTTGTGACGAGTGGTACAGCTGTAGTCATTATATAGGGCGGGAAGAAAAAGAACATGTACAGTCATGGGGGAAAGAAGTCTGTCCTGCACAAAGAGCGGACGAACCAAGCTGTGAGCAGGGGCCGGGCGCCAGCTCCCGTACAGTCAGCAGATGTGTAGTTAGTTAGTCGGGGATAGTGTGCAGAGGTACAGCTGAGGTAATAATGTTGAGGTGAGGTCTTGTTTTATGGATATAAAGGGACTCTAATGTTGACTCAAGCTAACCTAATCTCCTCCGTTACTAACTCTTTAGTAAAAACGAATACCCCACCAGTAAAACGAGTCGTACGTCTGCCCCTCGACTTACCCTTCGTTTAGCAAGTGGTAGACCGGTTCGGCTTGATACACATAAATGTTGGTCAATGGGAGCTTTGAAATGTTGTCCAGTGCTACCAATGTACGAGGCGTTGCATCCTCTGCATTTGAAACGGTAGATGACACTTGGCTAGAAGCGGTGTGGGTGGTGGTTTGTCTTTAAATTTAAATTATGAGCCTACGGTAAATGTGTTTTTGTCGAAAATTTAAAGTTTATGTGTGGGTAGGCTTCAGAGAGGAATGTTTTCAATGAGTTTGCTGCACTGACAGAGGCTTTGTTATAGTACGGGAGTGAATGAAAGAAGTCTAAGTTAGGGACTGAGGGTTTGCTGATGTTGGGATCGAACAGTTTGTTTAGGAACAATTTGCAGTGGTGTTCCAATAGATGGTGCGGGTAACCGTTATTTTTGAAGAAACGTCAAACTTTAATATTAGTTCGTGTCGACCTTTATTTCAATTTTGTAATTTGCCAAAGGATAGTGATTTTTCATCTTTTTTCACACTTCAAACGAAATGGCAAGAGTGAAGATATTAAGGGATATCGTATCGCCTTTTCATGCAGTGAATGGACGCTGGCAAACAAGCGTCGAGTAGAAATACGTACTAACATTATAGGTGCGATCTGATTCTCGGTTTGAAGAATCAAATTCTTTAAAAGTATCTTTCGTAGTCAAGATACAGAATTCAATCTCATAAGCAGTTCCGACTATGCGTTCTCAACGGACAAAATCGACAATCATGTTGCACATGTAATAAGGTCCTAAATATGTACTGACGGCGCTATGCGTAGATAGAAGAGCATCAAAGTCCTACACAGTATAATGCTTGATAACTTCTTAGCTACATGTACTTTTTAATTTGTTTTAGTTTGCATTTTGTGGTAGAACTTACATAGTACTATGCTCCTCCAAAGAAGTACGGAATTATACAATAAAATTCAAAATGATGAAACAAACGTCACAAATAACGCTATGAAATCCAACAAAGAATTCTTAATTATAAAACTTCATAGATACTTAAGATTATGAATAAATTTCCTAATGTGATATCTTGGGGCATAGGGATATAAATAGCAAGTATAAGACATAATAGCAACTGATAAGTTTATAACATCCATATTTTAGGGCATGAAGGCATATTTTTTAGGGCATAAAGGCATATTTTTAGGGCATAATTGGCATTTTATGAGGGCAACAAACACATATTTTTAAAGCATAAAAGGCACATTTTTCAGGCATAAAAAGGACATTTTAAGAGCATAAAATCCGCTCTCTAGTCATGAACAAAGCCTTTTATTTCTGGACGCAATGGCTCTCCCTTAGTTTTGCATTTTTTGGGACTAAATTCTACAAGATTCTTCGTTTCACCGAACGCGAAAAGGTTTCTTTGCCGGTTGCCTTTTGAAACCTTGTTCTTCTGTCAGCCAGCAATACCTATTTCATCTCTCTCTGTCCACTCTAGATGTTTTGCACCTTTTTCTGCCTTATTCGGCAAAGTTTTTGAATGAGTTGGTCTCTCTATAGGTGTTCGGATGTCATTCTTAGACCATTTCATTTTTTAGTAATATACTAGACGACTCGTGACCCGTTGGGTCGTCATTCGATCGTCTTCTCTTTCGTAAAAAAAGCAGGTGTTATTTAGCTGGGCAATTTAGCTGGCTATTCGGCCGTCCTCTTCTGCCCGTCAAGGAGCGGCCCGTTCGGTTCACTATCAAGAGAATCTTTGCTTCTCTAATAAATACTTAACACCCAGGTTGCAAGCAAAGTCAAATTATTATATGCTACGTATTTCAGTTGTATTGCCCGTGGAGCCGATGAATAATATTGATTCTGCCCGTTCTTGAGGCCCAGCTCAGATTAACTTCCGTATCACAGATACAATCGAATTAAAGAGCTAATCCATGGAAAGAATGCTACTGCACCCCCCCCCCCCAGTACCTCGAATTTCTTCCCGTACAAAAGCGAAGAAGCTGTGTTAAACAAGACAAGAATGCAACTGCCCCCTCCCCCCTCTTAATACTTTGAATTTATTAACTTATAAAAGTATAGAAGCTGTGTGCCAACAAGACACAAATAAATAAACAAGCAAGACCGGTTTACAGAGTTTTAGTGTTACATAGATAGATTTTGCGATTGACAATTGTCAAATAATGTAATGATTTGGAGTCCTTTCCTGTTCGAAAATAATTTATATATCTTTTTTAATGATATTTCTATTTGAATAGATGTGCTACATAACAGTGTGGAGGAGATGATCAGTCAACTAACACGCTCTTTACTGTTGCGTCTAAATGAACTGGTTGAAACAGTATTGTGGTTAAAACTTATTCAAATTTATTATACTGAATGTAACTCTACAATGATGTAATCATCGGACATCATCTACATGTGGACAAGTACAATCTATCCAGATATAAAAAGTTAATTTTTCCTGAGGTGCCCCACCGCTTAACCCATAGCTGTAGTCCAGTCAGATTCTGTGGATTCCAAAACTTGTAGTTCATTGCCCATTGTGATGATGCATGTATAACACAAATCTGAAGTGAATTGCTTGCTCATACATAATATTGTAATGAATGTAAGTGAAACATATCGATTTCAGGAACGATATATGTCTACTTTCCAAATGAACTAAATTTAATTTTTTTTCATCTTCAGAATCATCACTCACTAGCAATATCCATTTCTTGCACAAAAAACTAGTCAAGAAGGAACATCGCTCAATGTTCGTAGTAACCAGGAGAAAAACTGAACAAACCGGCGTCTTCAAGCAGCCGACACCGCAGCACTGGCCTGTAACGACGACGTTGTTCAGTCGCCTACACCCTCGGACTTCTTAGCAAGATAACTAAGCTTCCGGTCTCTCCCACGACACAAAGACCGTGCACAATCTTCGCAACTTCCTAAAGGAGAGCACAAATCGACAGTTAGATTTTTTTTTTGTGCATATCCTGATGAATTCGGAGGCCGCATTTGTTCCATCGCTGTTCATAGAGGGAACCTGTTAAGACACTGTGAAATAAGAAGCCTTGAGGACACAACACCCTCACGAGTAGGAGAAAATCATTTTTTTTTCTTGTTGCTCATTTTCTTCGACGACTGATTTGTTAGACACGACTTTACAATGCGTTGTATGGTCAACAGCCTGAGTTTGTTTGAACTAACATGTACTCAGTAGAGAAGAAACTTCACAGCAAGGACGTATAGCATGAGCAAATTATCCCGGAAGACGGGGGGAGGGGAGGGAGAGGAGGGCCTAGTCCAGTTAACGAAGGGCGAACAGCGTGTAATTTGGTATACTTGGGGTACTTTCTATAATATAACCCCTAAAGACTGGTATCAGTATCTTACAAGTATTAATGATTTTTAATCTTAGGGGGAAGGGCAACTCCCTTCTCCCCCTCCCTCTTTTGCTACCCAAGGCTACGGTACTGCACAATGCAGAGCAAGATTTGCAGCCACTTTTGCTTAAATAGTGGGAGTCACCTTTATTTCTAGAGAAAGTCATCGGCTCATAGCTAATAAAAGTGATACACCATTAGCAAAAAGAGAACTTTACTTGTAGTTTTTCGACGGGAGTAATGGCGCTCGGTATCTGCTACGCATCTTCTGTTCCATAAGCGCTAGTCAGCTTTCGCAAGCGCTGCTGTGTCCTGTTAAGCCAGGGCTACACCAGAGCAACCAGCAAGGCAATGCAATTATTTCGTGAGACACGTTGCTGGTAATCGACTGCCGTGTACGGTGTGTCGCGCAATCTTGGCTGCGTCGGTGGGGACAGTAAAGTACTGTACCGATATTACGTTATTTTCGTGTAACAAATTTATTGCACCCACGTTGCTTGCCGCACTGGTGTGGCGACTTTAGTTCGAATAATTATTTCCTAATTCAGTAAGTTATTCAGATTATAATAGCGACACTAGCTGGCTCAGTTAATGCATCTTCTTCTTGTAACATTATGAGGCTGAATATGCAACAAACAGAACACACTCCATTGCATTAAGCAAATGTTACATTGGTTGATGTTCTTAAGAAATCTATAAGATTCAAGATAAAATGAACGATTGGTAGCGCGCATTCCGTATATTGTATTGGATAAGCCATGGGAACGCTCACTGATGAGCGCACTTTCTTTTGTTTTCTTCCCTCTGGTCAAAAAGCGCAGCAACGGCGTTTCTATAAATGCTTCGGGTAATGTGTTCCGCACTACCTGTCTTTCTCTTCCAAATATCATGAAAGCCAATTGTTGTAAGGTATCAATAGAATTACATAGCTCGTTTTAGTTGGATATTTAATCCCTTGTCGCAAAATTCTTTTTCAAGAGCGGGTGCCAAAATGACTCAGCTGGTAGTTTATTGCAATAATAATCTTGTATAACCTGACGCATAGTGAGAAATAAACTAAAAATAGCTGCACTCCCTTTACTGTGACGTGCAACGGCCTGAGGAACCTCGGGGTTTTGAAATACGCCATGAGATAACTTAAAAATATACGCCAAAGAGTTTATTATCCATACACAATAGCAAAGAATTTCTGAGTGGTTAGCTATAACATTTCATGAAACTAAGGGCAAGTTCGCTTGGGTCGTCAAAGTAAACTAAGCCAAGCCCACTAAAGTAAAGTATAGGTAAAGTCAACTTAGACCACATTCTCATCTGGGAAACCCACATGCACTCTAGGGCCCACTGGCCCTAGAGGAGTAAGTGTAGTTGCAGTCGACCTCGGGTCACCAAGAACTATGGCTCCAATTTGACGGAAGGAACCAATGACCCGAGACCCCCCACCCCCCTCATCTGAGGAAGGCAGTTCCACCTTGGCGCAATGCATGGACACAACTGCCGAATCAGTACATCTAGATCTGCAAAGAGCTCGCGTGATTGGCTTGGTCTCGAACCTGCGAGAGATAGAAGGCGTTAGAGCTGCGAATGGAAGCATGCTGCGGACAGGAACTTTGCTTCGTCACTTTTAATCATATTTCACGTATTCGAAGCAGCCTGGTTATGTCGAGCCGACAGAAATCTCTATTTCACGCTTGGCCGCCACGGTAGCTGCATGCTTCCGTTCTCAGCTCTAACACCTTGTATCGCTCGTTCGATTCCCCGTGCAGACGAGCTCTTTGCAGATCTTGGTGTGCTGACTCGGCAGTTGTGTGT
>LQNS02278142.1:968874-979058 GCA_001587735.2 Parhyale hawaiensis | reverse complement strand
AGATAAAAGGCTGGCACATCAGCATAGCAGTCTTCGTAGTAAATACAAATCCCACAATTGGCGAAAACACACCACACAGTAGCTGAAATTTAACATGAAGCGTTGGTAGGCCTCTGATGATGATATGCTCAACATGTTCTCGTAATACTTAAAAATCGACTCTTAAAAGTTAGAGTTTTTATGAAATAACTACAATGAAAATAACAATGGCACGCACCGTTCATTCGATGCAACCAAGAGGGCATATATATTTATAAACACACGAAGGTTAATCTTAGTATTAGATAGATTTACATCAAGGAGCTTCTATAGAGAAGGAGGGAGCCAGTAGCCTAGCCCATTGAAGCTCAGGAGTCTCTTATTGCTGTCAGCCAGTTGTCGTATGCACCAATCGCACTTCAGTAAGGAGTCTCCAATGGCTGCAGCCAGTCGCGTAAGCACCAATCGCATATCAGTAACTCGGTTCGTCTGCTGCTCCTCCGTGAAACTCAGTGCTCCCCCGTCTTTTCCTCTAATGAGCGTCTCACAGCTATAAGAGATCTGGTTGACTCGCTGGCAAGTCTGTAACTGGGCCACAAGGCTCCCTCCTTCTCTATTGAAGCTCCTTGATTTACATCGCAGCCAGAGTTCGACGCTGGAGGTTCAACAATCAGTTGGTATCCACAATACGGTGAGCCTTGGGCATTTCCAGTGAATTCTTGTGACTGAACTATATTTTCTTAGTGCAGCTGAACGCTTACTCAATTCCAAGCTGATATTCACTCCTTATCTTGCAGGGGGATATTTTGCTCTCGCAAAGCTTATGGTTGTACAGCATGATTTTTACTAATGGAAGATCAGGCCTGCAGGGATGAGACCTGTAATACAGCAAAGCCTATACTGGGAACGGGAGCAATAAAAAGCTCAATCACGAAATTTTTGACGTCATTATTGACGGCTGGGCCCTCTAGTATTATAGAAACGACAATGATTGCTATGACAGGCACCGAAATCACTATGCCACTTTATATGGAGCATTGGTGGTAAAAGTGTTTTACATAATTATTTAAAGCGCATGCTGTGATGCTATTCTGACAGTTGCCAGTGATAGGTCAACGGATGAAACCCGACGCTGATATTTTCAACAAATCGAAGGATTATTTTTTATTTTTAAAGCCCGCTGCAGACGATGGTCTTTTGTCCTGTATTTTCCCTTCACTACGTTCGAGTATTTCGTAATGTTCTTGCAAACACCACTGAGTGTCGCCTGAAAGTTTCCATAAAATGTTTACCGTCGTATCCGCTGGCTTAGCAAGTATCACTAGTGCAGTGTATTTCATCTTCTCGAATTTTCAGCTTATATCATTTTTTACAACAGTCTCCGCTTTTGATGTTTACATAAGTACAGCTACGCATTCGAATGCTGTGAAGTGAAAACACAGGACAAAAGTCTATCGTCTGCAGTGGGCTTAATGATGGTAGTATTTATATATTAGAAAACTATGTCAAGAAGCTTAATCTGTGCTCTGTGCGTAACTGATTGTTATTAATTTAATTTCCCTAAAATGTGTTTATGTTTTACTTTCGGACTCCCGATTATTGTAGTATTATGATCATTGGTTTACACATGAAGTGGTAGGGTAAACTGTAGTTGTCGCATTATATATTACTAAAAATTTTTATGGAAGAATATACAGAGTATCTAATTAATTCGGCATAAAAAAAAATTATCAAACTTCATCACGAAAACACGGTGTCGAGGCATCCTCGCATTTTTATTTATTTCCAGTATCAGTTGTATCCTACGCTTGCTCTTTTTTCATGCGACACTAATTGCATCATATTATGCAGTTATTAGATGGCAATGAAACTACAGCACGTGTGTCTCTATGACAGCCAGCAGGGCCTGCCTAGATCCAGCAGATGTAGTGCATCGATAATTAATATCATTATTCAAGCGTTTCAGTGAAACCCAATCTTTTTTAGGGCACCGAAATGTCTAAGTTGTTCAATGGCCTATATTAAACGACGCATAATTACCAAAAAGTGCAGAGAACCCAATAACACAAGTGTACTAATATTGATAAATGCTAATAGAAAAGTTAGACTTCATCATACCTACAGTGGCGAGCAAAATTTAAGGAACAGTGACAAGAGTTCAAGAAAATAATTGATTATGAAAAAAGTAGAACACGCACACAGTTGTGCATTACAACATAACTCATTCAATTATTCAGCATTTTTAATTCAAAGTTCGAGTTGATTTCACTCATTTTTCGGAAGAATATTCAACATTGAAGCAAATAAGGAAATTACAACTGCAGGTGAAGAAGTTAAGGATGCCCTTGTGCAAAAGTTAAGGAACACCACAAATCATACTATAATTCTGCTTGTTCCTCTTCCGTTCGTTAGTTCCTACGTTAGTACGACCGTTACACTTTCACAAATAGATACGGGAAAATTCAAGAACGCACGACGATATTGTGGATACCGGGGTCAGAACTCAGATGCTCCAGCTAAGGGCCCTGGGCCTGCCTGCATGACCGTGTCTGGACATGTTCATTGTTCATCGATGCTACGGGTGATGTCATTTACCTACGCCTCATAATATATAGCCAATTTTTTCGGTAAAATGCTGAATTTTCATTTAAGAAGTCTTCTGAACTTCGGGACAGAAGAGAACGAAGTTTGCACTCTTTCGAGCGACAACTGTTCTCGGGCCATAGGCAGAAGATTGACGAGTTGGCTTGGAACATATTTTCGCCCTGCGTAATTTTCGCTCTTCGTATGCTTGATACGGGTCGAGGGGCATTATAAGTGAGTATCAATGTTTTTTATTCTGTTGAGTTTACATAGGTTCTGTCAGTATTAGATAGCATAAACTTAAGACGATACGGGTCCGTGATATCACTGAGGCATAGTACCTTTCTCCTGTGGAACTTCCACAGGTTCCAGTTAGTATTACATTATTTGTATAAATGAGAGTGTAGTTGCATTATTGGAACCAGACCGACCGTCAACAAACAGTCATGGCGTCTGTGCTAAGACGTAAAATGTCTTCTAAAGAAAAAAAAAAAAAATTGTGGTCTGTCCTTGCTATTTGATGAAAAATCCCTGTTGAAGATTTCTGCCGTGATAGGAAGCTCTCGAACTAATGTTCAGCTTAAAAGTGCTACCTGTATGCAATTTGGAGTCGTAGAAGCTGGATAGAAAACCGGGTGGCCCTCCAAGACCACTCCAAAAGAAGACCGGCTGATTGTGAGAATGAATATGAACGCCCGTTTCAAGTCTGCTGCAGAAAGTCAACGTAAGATTAAGGGTGTCAGGTAGTGCTGTGTCTCGGTCCACTGTTTCGCGTAAGCTTTAACGGGCTGGCTTGAAAGTATGCGTCCCTGTCTCTAAGCACCTAGTTTCAAAAAAAAGTCGAAACGTAAGCTTCAGTTTGCTCAGGGACATGTTGTTGGGTTTGATGAACAGAGGTCTAGGGTAAATTTTAGTGACGAATCAAAGTTCAACGTTATCGGATCTGACGGGAAATCATACGTAAGGCGCAAAGTAGGAGAAACACTATCTGTGAAGTGTGTCAAGAAAACAATGAAATTTGGTGGAGGAAGTGTGATGCTCTGGGGAGGGTTTTCTGCTGATGGCCCTAGACCACCAGTCCACTAGTTCGCTTATATGGCAAAATCAATGCAGAAGTTTATAAACAGTTGCTACAGCAGCATTTCCTCTTATGCCTATTCGCCACAAGCTTGTAACCCTCATTTTCATGCAAGAAAATGGTTCCTGCCACACCGCTAGAAAGGGTAAAGTTCTCTGTAAATAGCAAAATCAAAACCTCTCAGTTATGGAGTAGCTGCCACAGTGCTCATATTTGTATTGAATTGGGAACATTTGGAAGTTAATTGGGGACAGAGCTCACAGTAGGAACCCCCAAAATATAGAAGAATTGTGGAGGATACTTCAAGAGCAGTGGGGGCGTTAACTCCCTCTTTTTGCAATAAACTGATAAGATCTTGTCGTCAAAGGCGCGCAGATGTTATAGATAGTGTGGGATTGTTCACTAAATATATATATATATTTTCTGACTGTTTGGATATTTTTGTAGGTGTTCTTTAAGTTTTGCACAGAGGCAAAATTCCCTGATTTACTTTAATGTTGATTTATTCTTCAATATAAGTGAGTAAAATGCTCCCAAAATTTGAATTAAAATATAGAATAATTGAATGTGCTATGTTGTGATGCGCAGCTGTGTCCGTGCTCTACTTTTTTCATATTAACGATTTCTTGGGCTATTTTCACTGTTCCTTGAAGTTTGTACGCCACTGCACATCTTATAAATAACACACATTTCCTGTATTGATACCAGTGATTCCATACGACAGAGCTCTCCATAAGCACCAGAGAGAGTTTCACGATCTCATGGAGATCACGACTTGCAGTTTGTCAAGCAGCCACTGAGTGATCCACTCATTATATTATTTTTGAATTTGAACGTCAGTGCACCGAAGATTCCAATTCTGTCTAAAGATACCCTGTTTACACGCTGCGTTTGTTAAATTAAAATGTCATACGATTTACTGCCATTGAAAGAAAGTATGCCTGACACAAACAGTGATCACTTAGTGCGCATCTCGGGCAGACCAGTTTATCAAGTGATTCTGATCGTGATGCTGTGCAATTGCTTAACGATCACGGCTGTAACATTATTTTTCCAGAACAGATCAAGCGAGGTCAAAGATTGATTCCAGCCGTTGGACAAGCAGACATAAGAAATTTGATACACAAGTTCGAGGTATACTAATATAATGAAACTCTTCGTATATTCATTATCGTGTCCGCTTCTTAACGAAATTGGTGAAAAATAGGCCAGGTTTCAAATTTTGAACTAAAATTCGTTTTCATAGACATCGTTCGTTAGGTTGCACAATATGGCAAAAGCGGGATCCTTACTTTATCTGAATGCAATCTGACTTGAAAAAAATTATAAAATCGAAACAAGAAAGATATTTGCACCTTCTCTTTGCTGTTCTCTCTCAGTTCACGACGTATAAATTCAGTTGTTGATGAACGAAGCCCACACGAAGCGATAATTTTCACTGCCAGGAGACACAAGTATTGCATGTAACTTGCTGTCTTTCTTTCAAGAAGCAGTTTTTGCTTCAAGAAAAAAACTTAGATGCTGTGAAGGCTGATCCTTCGGTATTTAGGATACGCCTCTGGGAATTTAAATAAATTCAATATTGTTTTGCTGCTTGATAATGGATGATTTTTCTGCATGCTACCTGAAGTGGGGGGCAATTGTGCCTGCTTCGTCTTCAAAATTTACTTATGATAGTGGATAAACATCGAGGCCAATAACTAGAAAAAGACGAAGTGAAAATTTTCCCCCATCAGAGTATATAATTTACCCAGGACGCACATGCGCACAGAAATGTAAGTTACGAATTTAGTGGACTTTTCTCAATATTTTTTATTTTGTGGCGCCATAAAACCTTCAGCGACAGGAAAATATAATTCATCCGGCTTACGAATAAGATCCAACTAGGAAAGATGAGTAGAGATTGAATAATGCGGCAAAAGTGAACAGTGGATCAGTGGTAGTTTGGAAATGGAGATACCATCGGAAAACTTTATCTTTGAATCAAACCTCATACCGCCATTGACATATATTTCCCTGTCACAGAAGGTTAACAACTGAATAAATATATGGTGCAATATTATTTTCCTGTGTACCTGCAGGATATGAAGTTGTGGTAGCTGCCGTGCCATCAGCACCGATGTCAGTGTCGCGTGCAGCGCTTCGGGGAGTCTGGTCATGGTGCAGTTGCCCCGTTTTAAATATAGAAATTAACAGCTCATGTAATGAATGTGGGCTACTGATGTTAGTATTGGTTTGCTTCACAGCCTTGGCACTCAATATTCCGACAATCCAGTGTTATCTGTCATCTGTAGTGTTTTCTAGCAATGCTTGAACACGAACAGACGACAATGAAGTGGTTCTAGTAATGTTCAAATCTTGTGACGAAACCTCAACAGGTACATCTATTTCTTTATTTTGGCTATCGCAGCATAGTGTAAGGTGGATGGCGATTACGAATTCACCTCCAGAACAAATTTGCAGTTGAACGCTCTCTCCTTTATGGCGTTTATTGATCATCACAGATCTGGTATAATTTGGTTGAGGTTCTGTACATCTGCACTCCTCAATTGCTGGACATGTACTATCCAGACACGCACATAATTTCGTATCTCTCTGATTCCTACCGTTTGGTTGACGATTCAGGTTATTGTAAGACCTATTGCTTTGGTTCCAGTAATGATTGTTGTTGGGCGGCATGTGGTTGAATTGTTTGTATGCAGACTGTCTAGATTGCATCGATATGCTACGAACTGTGCGTCGAGTGGTTCCTTTGCTACGATAGCCGACTCGAGCACCAAGTGCCGCTTCCTTAGCAGAATTATTATTGCTCCATTGCCCGGGAAAGTTGCTGGAAGAGGCGAGAGATGTCGGAGCAGCAGGTGGTCGTTCCCTCACGTCAGCTGTACGGTGGCGTTCAATTGCGTGAGTTGGGTCAGCAGAAGAGTGGCGGGTGGTAAAGTTGAACAGCTGAAGCGACTGTGTCGTCCTAGAAGGCCGGTGTTGACGTGGGGCTTCAAAGGCTTGTACATCTTTGTCAAATGTAGAAAATGCTTCAACAGAAGTACAAGCTAAATGCATTATCTGCTGCCAAATTAGAATTACCAAAAATATTTTGGATAGCATCTTAGTTATTACTAGAGATTCACTTAAAAAAAAAACTAGATTCATGCACTTTTCTGAGATTCGCTATAAAGTCAAAAGTACCTCCGGCATCAACTATTGCTATAGCTATGAACTTATATATTTCACTTCAGAATTGCCTACATTTTTACTCATGGACTCTTCACAAACCGTGTCGAGTCTAATCAGAAGCGCAGAGCACTAACACTTCCTTTCTTTATATTACGCTGAAATGCACTGTTTATCGTACCAGTATTTCACGACATAACATTATTTAAGGCACCGACTTTCTTTTCTATCCCTAATAAGATGAGCTATTGGTAAGACTGCTTAGCCACTTTCGTACGTACACCAAAACTGAGCGAGCAGACGTAGCTTTCGTGCTCTTTGTTGTCTTCGGCATCCGTCTGTGGTCATCGATAAAGAGTTTCCTGCCAAGTCTCCTCAGGCAAGGTTAGTCGAGGAAAAAATTTCTTATAGCTGCTATTTGTACCACAGCTGTTTTCTCAATGACATTTTATTTGATCTCTTGTTTTATGAAACTCATAACAGTGGCCGCAGATTAAATATTTTCACCGAAGATTTTTACTTCATAAAACTCCGATGTACAGTTTATATTCGTTTGATAAGTACGGGCCATTTGATTCGGTAATTCGGTAGATTCCCCCCAAAAAAAACTGCCGAATAATTCGACATTTCGGTATTTTGGTTCGGTAGATTTTAAAAACTCATTATATATCAGTATATACAAAAATCTTTAAAAGCCTTTCAATACATTGTAGAGGCGATAGAACACCTATTTCAAGCTTTTAACAACATCATCCACTGGCAGTTCACGCTCCACTAAGCTCAGAAGCGCGTGACAGTTGAATGAGTAAAACACTATGAGACACTGCACCCATTTCTCAAAGCGCAACGTCTCTTCTCTTCAATGAAGTGCAATGCATCTTGAACACACTCAGCTGAACGAAAATCAATGGGATTTTCTCCATGTCTTTCTGGAAAGACGGTGGGTTATAGAGGGCTAAGAATATTCTGCTTTGGTCGACGCGGGAAATTGAAATCTACCGAAGAAAGTCATTCGGTAGATTCATTCGGTATCGGAAGAAGATTCGGTAGCTCGGTAGATGAATCTACCGCCGGTACTACCAAAATACCGAATTTCATTCGGTTGTCCTAGCTATGCTTTTTAAGTTATTCATAAGTAATAGTGTTTCTTTCTGAAGGGTTTTATTATATTAATATCATATTTTTTTTTTAATTTTGATTTATGAAAGGGCACCTCTCTTCGTAACGGAGCCCTGGGAAATTCCCTTCAAAGCTGCCTAACAAGATTTAATCTAGCCTTGATGAAAGGGTGAGATTCTCAAAGTATGAGGCGTCTTTTGATGCGTACATCTTCTCCAGGGCTTACTGCAGGTCGGTGATGCTTTTGAAACGCCACTTGCAGGTTAAGATAGAGGTAAAGTCATCTTTGATTACACCCTCCACTGGGAAATCAACACGCACTAGTTCGTGCGGCAGATATAGGCCACATGGCCCTAGAGGAGTAACTGCAGCTGCAGCAGCCGACGGGCCCCTAGGAATTATGGCGCCGAAATGAAAAGTTCAGTGACCCGCCACCCCCCTCCCCGCTTAGGGTTCATTCTTCATTACGATCCATACATTTCCAATTGGCTTTAGATCGGGAGAATTTTGTAGCCATCGCAAAAATTCAACATTGTTGTCTATGAGGATATTTTTTCCTACCTTTAGACCTGTGGGCGGGACCTGGACCGAGTATAAAATTGTCGCCCTTGTGAATGCCATAAAATACTAACAAATGTTCTTATAAAAACTGGATGTAATTATTACACTTTATCAGGACATTATAGGGAGGGAGGAAGTCCACATCTGCCCTTTATATTACTAGAGAAATCCACACCGTCACTCTATTCGGACGCTTCACAGTCTTGACGATGTATTGAAAGTCAAATTGGGACACGTTACTGAGTCTTCTCTCCACCTTGGAGCTCCCCCTGATAAATCGGAAGGTGCTCGTAGCTGAAAACCACGTTTTCCACTGATCCTACGTCCACCCTTTGTACTGCTTGCAAAAGTTGGCCCGTTTCTTCTTTGTCGCCTCCGTGAGCAACAGCTTCTGGGAGGCGCGGTGGTATGAGAGGCTCGTGCGACAACGAAGGATTCTACGGACAGCGAAGTTGTGCATATCAGCTCTGACAATTTTTCCATTTCACTACTGTTCGTGGAGGTTGCTGCTTCACCTCTCTTTAGAATTTTGTCTGTTCCGTAGGAGGTCGATATTTAGACCATAGAGCCCTGTTTCCCTCTTGAAACTGTACCTTCAGGGAGCTCCGCAGCAGCTTCCCTTTCGCTTTGATAAACCGATACTCTGATTTCGTTCAATCCACAGCTACGAGTATCACTGATACCTTCAGTTCGATTATGGTGAGGGCTCAGTTTCTTCCCAACGAAAGCTCGATAGGAATCACTGCAAGGATCAGGAGCTGTGTAGTAGGAGATAAAAGGTGGTAGAAGACCGAAGAAAGCGGCGCTGAGCAACAAAGAAAATGCGGCACTACCATAACTAGCTGTGGGGAACCCTAAGCCGTACTGCAATGGTGACCAAATTCAGGCGAGTGGGTCACACCAAACTCCTCTGATTTTTTGTTTGGCAGAAGTACAAGGGAAATTTTAATGGTAATTTAGTCACGTGTTACTTGTCAAAGCACTAGCTTACCCTGCGTCAAAAATGTCGGTATTAATTATGTAATTAAACTTTTTATTGTTCTTGCTTTCACTGCATGTTTTGCTGTAAAAAAGTAGGCATTAAACCTGCAGGATTGATCTTCCATTAAAGAAGTTAAATAAATTTAGATTAGATTAGATTAGATTAGATAGGCGGCAGTTGACGAACCAATAGGCCCATTCCCAAAGAGACACAGGAACATACGCCCCGGCACTCTATGAGCTATTGCCATTATGTTAGTAGGATATAGAGGACAGGAGAAAAGAGAGAGAGAAAAAAANTGAAGAGTCCCTGCCCAAGAAACGATCTTGAATGCACGCAAGCACGTTCAAGAGCCGCTGACATGCGGAGCTTAGAGATATCAAACTGTGTAGTTGGAGCGGGAGAGAGATGGTTGCTTCGGAAGCTTTGGCCGTTAAGTGTTTGCAACTCCCGGAGGAGGAGTTCTTAGTCTATTCCAAATGCTGACTATGAAATACGGAAAGAACTGCTGACCTAAGGTCGTTCTTCGAGCTTTATGCTTGAGTTTTTGACCGTTGTTTTGCAAGCGATCATTGATTGGGGTCTCTTTCAAAGAGCCCCGTTGTAGGTACATCGTTGAAGCCGTTCAAATACTTGAATGTTTCTATTAGTTGCCCCCTGAGACGTCTTTGCTCGAGAGAGATTAGACCAAGTTCTTTTAGGCGACATTCA
>LQNS02278142.1:925405-941620 GCA_001587735.2 Parhyale hawaiensis | reverse complement strand
AATAGTTGAACTCTGGAAGATAAAGCAGTACGATATCTTGCCTTGTTCCCAGCTATTTACGACTAGAACAGTTGGACAAGCCGCCACCACAAGATCTCAAATTAGGGGAGAGATCCATTTGGAAAATTGTTGGAAACGAGTCAACTTTATAACACAAGCAGTCAAGATATGGAATTCGAACCCGGATCTACAGTTGGAAACTGAAGCAGGTCAGGTCAAGAGAATAGCGAGAAAAATTGCTAGACAGTATCCGGTGTAAAAGATTTTATTAGTTAGGGGCTTATTTTACTGTGTTTAGAGTATCACAAATTGTACATGAAGACGTCGTACCATTATGGTACGTAAAAGTGCAAAAAGGCACTTGAAACCAATAAACATTACATTACACATTACCCACTTACCGCAGTACTGATGCTCGTCTAGCCATGCCTACCAGGTGCAGTGACGGGCAACATGCGGGTGCGCGTCAATACCGGGGAACTTGTATGAGTTCCTGGCAAATGCACTTAATAGGATTTTTTTGTCGTGCATTACATCATTACGTCATCTGAAAGGTCACGAAATTGGCTTTCATCATAGGAATCTCGTTTTTCACGAGTGTGACTATTATTTTGTGGGGCCTATTTTGAATTTGAGCTTCATTTATTTACCTAGTTATTTTACACGTTTTGAAATTTTGACAAAATGTGCGCATATAGAGCATTGGAAGACTTACTTTGCAACCAATTATCATCAAAATCTGCTGAAAATTGAATTTTTACAGCGAAAATTGTTTTGCTTTATAAAAATTAAAAACGCTACAATGTCTTAAAAAGCTGAATTTTGCAAAAAAAAAAAAAAAAAAAATACGCCACAGGGTAAGGCTATGATAACTTTACTTGTGGGTAAAATATTTGCAGTAAAATTTTCAACACCCTGTACCGTATATAATTATACTTAAATACGGAAACATTATCACCTCTCTCACTTCGTTCGCGGGTGGTAATAAAATACTCGTATTATAAAATATAGAGCAAGTAAAATGCATTGCACAACGGTTTTTGCTACTAGAGTAACGTACTAAGGGAGGTGTCGTCTGTCAGCTGATAATGTAATGCTCGTTTTAGCTGCAAGCGCTACAAAGAAACATCAATTTTGGGGCATAACTATGACAGAAATTTAGAAGGCTGGGAGGAGATTGAACTGCAGTTGCAAAGTAAAAACAGTTGAAAACATTTACTTGGTAGAAGTGAGTACTGCGGCACAGACGTAGGGGTAAAAGAAACCGGGGCGCGCTATCGTCGTTCACGACGGATTTGTGTGCTTGTTTTTGTTCGCAGATCGTGTGTGTGTGAGCGGCGTTCAAGTTGGTGCGCCGCGCTGCTCGCTGTATCGCTGGTTAAGTTAGATTAGGTTAGGCTAAATAAGGTAATGTTAGGTTAGGTAACGTTAGGTAACGTCAGGTAAAGTTTGGAAAGGCTAGGTAAGGTTAGAAAGGTTAGGTTCGGTTAGGTCAGGTAAGGTTTGGTTAGGATAGGATAGAAGGTTAGGTAGGGAGGTTAGGTTAGGTTAGGTAAGGGTAGGTTAGGTTTGGCTAAGTTAGGTTAGCCTAGGTAGTGTTTATTTTAGTGGTGGCGGGCGCAGCAAAGCTTACTTGAACGCGCAATCGTCGTGAACGACGATAGTGCGGCCGCGGCGCTCATACACATAAGCAGCTTCAATCTATCACAACTCCTTGGATGCACCCACCTTTTTTCACTCTAGAGGTAGCCAGCTTTTCTGTCCGAGGCAGCGAGTGCCCCCTCCTTCGTAAAAAAGTATATAAACAATTTCGTACAGTACTTTCAATATATTTAGAAGACCTGGGATCAGCCATTATGTCTAATGAAAAGATAATCAAGAGGATATTCAAAACAAAGCTCTTCCATTCTGGGTAATTCTCATTTTATAGCCAGATGTTGAAAAGTTGATGAGAATTGCTGTTCACACGATTATCTACCTGCTGACAATAATTTCGCTCTGACTTAGCAAATGCAGCTAATATTTAATATTATTTAGAGTATTCATGAAACTTTCATCCATCACACAGGAGCAAAGGAAAGAGTGTGTGAATACAATTTACGTCGTTGAAAGCCACAACAAAAGTTTAGCTCTCTAGCAAGCAAGTTCTGTCGAATGATGAACAATTTAGTAGAAGCAACGGTCTTTAATCGATAGGAGTCTTCCTAAGGTACTCCGCTTCTTCTGTTTGTAATTCGCTCACGAAGCGACAATGCTAAGCGCGGCTTTTTCGCGACTAACTTTAGTTTTCGTCGTGTTTGTCTGTCATCAAGATAACTCAAAAAGTTATCAACCGATTTGGACGAAATTTGTAGGGATTGTTAGGCATGCTAAGAGAAAGAGATGATCAACTTTTGGTGAAGATCCGTTCATCCGTTTTTTTTTGTTTGTCTACCTCATTTTTCTTAATGTCATAACTCAAAAAGTTATGGACGGATTTTCATGAAATTAACATTAGTTGTTGGGTATGTAACGAAGAGTGAATGACAAAATTTTGGTAATGATCTGTTTTTTCGTTCGTTTGTTTGTCACTGTTTTTTATTTTATGCTTGTTAGCACAATGAATAAAAAATATTGAATAGATCTTATGAAATTCATAGGGGTTATATAGTAATGTTAAAAGATATAAATGATTAAATTTTAGTGCAGATCGGTTAGTTCGTTTGTATGTTTGACTCATGTTGTCATAACGTTGTTAGCAGCATAACTCAAAAAGTTATAAACGGATCTTCAAGAAAATTGCACAAACTCTTATTACTATCAGAAGGCACAAGTGATTAGATTTTGGAGTTGATACAATAAAAATTATGATTTCAGAGCCAATTTGAATTTTTTACTACCATTGCCTCGCTTGGCGGAGGTATGCGCTCTCAGAGTGCTCTAGTTTTTGACTGTGTCATTATCAGTGTCCTATTTGACAAATAAATTCTAAGGAGTTTCAATATGGGCAACACATCCCTTCAGTAAATGATAAAGTTACAGAGAGCGGTCTTCTGTATCCTAATGCTTATACGAAATTATACTGTATAAAGAATATATTTTATTATGAGCTAACTTTCACAAAATTTTTGGTGTCTTATAAGCTGTTTTTTCAACTTAGCTTTTAGAACGGCCAAAATTTCGGTAGAGAGGTAACTGCGTGTGATCTAGGGTAATGCGATAGGTTGCCGTGGCTTGGGCCGCAGAGCATGGTGCCCATCGGTCTCTAGGTTGGGGAGTCTGCTATACGCGGGTACCATCTGTCCTTTTTGCCAAGGTTCCTGTTTCTCATGGGTCGTTGAGGATGGCCGAGCGTTTATGGAGATTTGGAGTCTACCGGTCACTTTTTTGATTAATATCATAGGGAAATAATAACTAATTTCCATTCTATTCAACGGAGAGGCGTAATGTGCCGAATGTGACAAATACGGCAAATTTTAAAATAGGAAAAAAACTCGTTAATTAACTGTTATGCTGAAATTTAGAGTAATGATATAGATAAGTTTATAAAAGCCACCAGCAAACTATGTCGATCGCTTATTTCCAAGCGTAAAAACATTAGGTTTTCAGATGTAGGAACACTGCGCGGCTTATTACTTTAGAGCAGTGGTTCTCATTTTTTTCTACGTGCCTGGCACTCCTAGAAAACTACCACTACTGCTGCTACTAATAAGTTCTCGCGCTGCCTTCAGAAGGGAAAAACGCAGGTGACAATGAAGAAAAATGAAATTTATGTGAAACTTGTGCAACGAATTTCGGCTGCTTTTTGAAGGACGTGAAAACAAGCTCAGATTTTGCCCCCTCTAAGAGGTCGTCTCGCCCGGAGGGGGGCAAGAGTGAAGTATCCGATGTTGGGAACTCCTTGTTTGGAGAGTCGAGAGAAAAGAAGAAACCTTTGAACCCCATATAACTAGAACACTCTGAGAGAACATACCTCCGCCAAGCAAAGCAATGTAACGAAAATTAAAATTGGCTCTGAAACCATGATTTTCTTTGTTGCAACACGAAAATATAATCATTTGTGCTTTTCAACAGAAGCAAGAGATTCTGCAATTCTTTGAAGATCCGTTCCTAACTTTTTGAATGCTGCTAACAAACATTCTGACAACCATCAGTCAAACACACAAACAGACCAATCGATAATCATCAAAATTCAATAAATTATATCTACTACCATTACTATCAATTTCTATAAGTTTCATAAAGATCCATTCTTAATTTTTTTAGTTATTGTGCTAACTGGCATAAAATCAATCACAGCAACAAACAAGCGAACATACTGATCATTGCAAAAATTTGGTCATTTACTCTGCGTATTATACCTAATAACTCATGGAAATTTCATAAAAAATCCATGAGTGACTTTCTGAGTTATGGCAATAAGAAAAATGAAGCATATAAACAAACAAACAAACAAACTGATATACGGATCTGAGGCAAAAGTTAATCATCTGTTCTTCCTAACCTACCAAACAATCATTGTACATTTCGTTGAAATCCGTCGATAATTTTTTGAGTTATCTTGGTGACATACAGACAATCAAACAAACCGACAAAAAGACACGGAAACAAACATGGCGAAAACATCACCACTTTAGCGGAGATAATAAAAGGAATGTCATATGCAGAAGCTACAGTGAATCTGCACATAGATCAGTGATTGTTCGTTGCTTACTAAACTGAACTCTACTCTGAAGCGAAATATTAGCTAGCATTCGCCCTTTCAAAGGGATCTGTACTAGTGTTTAATCTGCCAGTATGCCGATCTATACGAGAGATTATATAAGATATTAAACCTTGGGACAATGATGCACTTGCAGATATGTTTCCGTTTGTGATGCAATGTTGGCAGTTGATCGAAGAACAGAATAAAACAGTGCCGAAGATCTGCATTCTCAGCTGTTAATTCAGTCCGTCGTTCTTTTACTGGTACCTTGAGATACAAGCCTAAAGGCTAAGGCTCAGTACGTTTCATTCACCTCTTGTTGAGTGGAAGAACAGTAATATAAAAATAAGAGAAGACAATTCTGCATCAGTTAAAGTTCGATGTACCCCTGCGTTCTAATGAAACGGGACTTTATGACCAAAAAAAGAAAGACACAATCATTGCACCACCAAAACTTACGTTGGCTATGCACCGCTAAATATCGATTGGGCTGAACCAATGCAGTGCTGACGCAAGTTGGTGTGGATATTCGGGCCGCTACAGGAAGCGCGCCTGCTTGTTTGTGCAGGAGACGCCTGATAGCTGCAGGCTCCTGTGTGGTCTAAGAATGCATTTGCTTAGTGCTGAGTGAGTGCTGGTGACGTCTAGGAGAGAGAAACTTACTGCCCTAACGGTCCCAACAAGTGCATTTTTACAGCAGGGAAAGTGGCACGAATGCAAATCTGCATACCATAGAGTACATCAATGTTGCACCGCTGGTTTTGTTGGAAACGCACTGGTGTTACCCAGTACCAGTGACAAACTCATCCAGTGGTATAGTGCAAGAGGAAAGCGTGATATACACAAATACTACTTTATTACCTCCGCCGAGGAAGTAATGTTTTTGTCGTGTTTGTTTGTCTGTCTCTATATCTGTCACCAAGATTACTCAAGAAGTTGTGATCGGATCTTTACGAAATTTACAGGGATTGTTAGGCATGTTAACAGTAACAGATGATTAACTTTTGGTGGAAAACCGTTCATCTGTTTGCTTGTCTACCTAGTTGTTCTTTTTGCAATAACTCCAAAAGGTATCAACGGATTTTCACGAAAATTATATAAGTTGTTACGTCGGTTACGAAGAGTAAAAGTTCGAGTTTTTGTGATGATTTGTTGGTTCGTTCTTTATCGTTGTGTTTGAATTCATGCTTGTTAGCACAAAAACTCTAAAAGTTCTGGATGGCTCTTTATGAAATTTACGGGAGTTGTTAGTAACGTTAAAAGACATAGATGATTACATTTTAGTGAAGATCCGTTGGTCCGTTTGTGTGTTTAACTTATGTTTGTCATGATGTTTGTTAGCAGCATAACTCAAATGTTATGAACGGATCAATTCAAGAAAGTTGCAGAAACTGTTGAAGATATGATAAGCCTCAAATTTTAGATTTTGGAGTTGATACAAAGAAAATCATGGTTTCAGAGCCAATTTGATTTTTTTTTCGTTACTGTTGCCTTGTGGTGGAAGAATGCACCCTCAGAGTACTCTAGTATTAATTATTTAATCACTTATGTTATGAACATAAAAAAGACTTATATCAGTTATTAATGTTTTTGCAGAAAATAATTTTTTACATACAGAATCGTGACTACCTTCTTCAGGGCCGTATTTCAGTAAGAACCGATAAGATACTTAAAGTAACATGAACTATATTCTTTAAACAGTTATTGGTATTTTTATTGAAAATTATCCAGTATAACCCAGCGATCAAGTGCATTTTTTTAATTGCAGAGCGACATAAGGCGGAATTCCTACTGATCTCCTAACCCTGGTTAGGGTATTTTGAATGGAGAGTAATATTGCGGCATCCAGTGACCAAGTTAAAATAAATTTCTTGATATTTTAAGAAGTCTTGCATGGACGTAGTGGCTGCAAGCAGCCTGGCTACGGTTTGCTACTCCTGTAAGTGCCATCTAAAAGAATAGTGCGGCCGATGAATGCCAACGTGAGCGGTCAGACCATACTAACAGTTTCCTATGGAAGTGAATGACAAAGAAGCCCGCAAAAAAATATAAGTGCAATTAGAACTGTTCTTCACAGAGTTAAGTAGATTACTCAGTGTCCTAACTGTTGCGAAGGATAAGCGCTGAAAATAAATAGCAAGTTATCCGATCCTGAGTGGTGCAACTATTACTTGGAAAAGTGAAATAGGATTGTAAGTAACTGACGTTAGGAAAAAAAAAATTTCCTCATTGCCGATTACAGCCGTCGTGCTATAGGGAAAATCCAGTGACATTAATTGTTTCGCCCTAAACAAAGAGGAAAGAAGATTAGAAAATTATTTGATTCGAAGAGTGCCAGACTGCTATAAGAAGATAAAGATGATCTTCAGCGCTCTGATGCTGAGCGTCTTCTTGACCTTGTTGACAGGTTCCATTTCACCCAGGGCGCCATTAGAAGTCGAAAAGAGAACAAGCTTTGGCAGCTCAATAAATCAAGAACTGCAGAATTCCCTTTTGCGGGATGCTACCGGCCAAATCTCATTGTCACCCTCAGTGGATGAGGCGAAAGCCTTACACGGTCGACAGCCAAGAAATACCCCGCGTATTCATAACCTGGAATCGCGTGGCTTCTGGCAGAATTTGCTAAGTTCATTGCAACAGACTTCCAATATTTCAGTGATTAACAAAACACCATCAAGCAACGAATCCACTTCTCGCTCGTGGTACGATAGCAATACTAGCAGGATGTATAAAAGTAGAGCTATCGAGATACGCATACAGAGCCCGGGTAAGTCTTTTTCTATCTCGTTAGAGACAGGTTTCACCAGAAATCGGTCACGTGGTATAGAAAGGCCAATGATAATCGTCAACTCGACAGATCTGAAACTTTCAAAAGCCAATGAAACAGCCGAGCTGTCAGTGGAAGTTTTCCCTCTTCAGGTCTCAGGCCACCAAAACGATACCCTCTTCTCATGGCATTGGGTAATCCGATCAGGCCAAAATAATCATTTTTTCAACACCAATGTCAGCACAATTTCTGTGGAAAATTTTCAGGCCATACGAATAAAAGTTAACGGAAGTAAATGGTGGGCGGAGGGCTTCAGCTCTTCCCCGCCGCCGGCATATTTCCTGCCGTTTCCGGTGCCGACGGTTCCCCCCACCACCACCACCACGAGCTCTGCTTGTACACCTACCCCAACGAGCGCTGTGACTGCCGTGCCGACAGGGAGCCCATCAAGTAGTAAGTTTATTCGCAAATAAGACTCAGAAATAAACTCATTTCAACTTCTTCTGTCCATGGATCTTCCCGCGTGTTCAATTTGTCACTGTCGATCGTAAGCTTGGGAGGGGGGGGGGGAGCTTCAGTGTATCCCCGAGTGCTTTCGATTTGATACCACCTCACCAATTACAGACGCACACAGAAGAAGTCAAATGTGCCTCTAAATCAGTCAAATTTTCCCCTCTCCATCCAATCAAACGCATTCGGAGGAATCTGAGTCAAGTTGGGATTCACAGAAGCAAAAGAAAGACGCTTAATATTTTGCCAGTTAAAGTTTATGAAAAGAATTGTTTCCTGTTGGTAAATTATCTATTGAAAGTTTTTTCGAGAAATGCTCCAGCTCACAAGTCAGGCCTCACGTTGTCCATGACAAACATACTAAATACTTCAGGAGAGGAACTCCTGTGAATGACACTTCAGCCAGCTGTACACGCTGTGCATCAGAGAAGTAGCTACCACAAATTCACGCAAGCTGACTCAAATGAATTTTAAGCGACATACAAGCTTACCGTCCTCCTCCCTCCAGTATGGAGGGTTTATAATGATAGGGTTGGAATTTCGGAATCGGGCTACGTTCTTGTAAGTGTGATAGACTCCTTCATAGAATTTGTTTTTCAACGTGGATGATTTTTTTGTGATGGTTCTGAGCTTATCTTACTTACAGTATCTAACAATGGCTAGTTTGTGGATAAGCTGATTACTTGTCCCGTAAATTGGTTCCTTTGTCCTGATCTGAAGGGTTAGATAGGAGAAAGAGAATTTGCTGAACGGTGAGGAGGACATTGGCTTGACAAATGATTCAAGTCTAAATTCTGAAGGCGACTGAAGTACCTCTGATTATTATCATTGATACAAAATTGCAATATTCTTCTAGTGCACTGAGAATATATCTCATTCTTCAGGCTTTTAATGCTCAAATTCGGGAAAGGGTCAACGAAGGGAAAGGGAACGAATATTGTTGAGGACAGAATCTCGAAAAAGATTGAAGGAAACTGGCGTATCAGCACAGTAATTATATCCTGCCATCGGTATATGGTATTCGAGGACAAACTAGACTATGGGTTCAATAGATATTGGGTCAAAATTAAGCTTTCCAGGTTGACTTCTTTGAAACTATAGACTGAAGTTCTGACTTCGACCCGTTGCATAGCCGTTCAGGCATTGAGCCTTGGTCACTTGAACTTGAGACTCCCAAAAATTCAGGCAAGTTAAATAACATAGAATTTTTACTTAGTTTAACACCACAAGACTGTTTCTAGCATCTGCACCGCGATTCAAAGCAACAGAGCTGAAGCTTCTGTTTCAAGTTTCAGATAAGTCAAGTATCGAAGGCTTAATTCCGAAGCCCAGTCGAGCGTGCTCCATGGCAACAAATGTGAGGAAATACCTTCAGCATCAAACAACATTAGTTGCGCGCCACTCTTCAGCTACGAAAACTGCCCGAGCTTCTCGGAACAGCATTTACGAAAAAAAAAATCCATTAACATGCCTTAACATTAACTTGCTTTAAACGTTTCTTGTCACATATTTTTGAACTTGTAAACAGTTCTATAAGGACAAAATCTTTGGCAGCAGGCAGGGCTGAAGCGGCTCAGTGAGACTCATCTCTAGCATAGTAAGTAACGTTTCTCGAGTCGCAAACCTCCGCTTATTTTCTAGTTTAGCTATCGCACAAGGTAATTCATACAGAGATGTCAGAGAAACAAGACACTAGGAGCCAGACTATACTACAGTTCTCGATGACTTAACAATCACTGCTGGGGATTTTATTGAGCCAAGCTAACAAAGTGAGACACTGAGGCCAAACAACACAGCAGTCCAAGTATCACCACCAAATATGACAATTCCAGGTGGGAGTTCTTCGATCTGAGAAAAGCTCCACCTTATTCTCCAGACCTGGCCCCTCCGACTTCTGTATATTTCCAATATAAAAAAAGCCTTGGCTGGTCGCCATTTGCCAGGAATCATGACGTTGCTGCTGCAGTCGAGAGGTTTCTTGCGTCCCAAACAAAAGAGTTCTACACGGGGCTAAAATCGCATCGGCGCCGTTGGAGCAAGTGCTCATCTCTTGAAGGGGGGACTTTGTTGAAAAATAACTCATCAAAGTTTTTTGTCTCTTTTTTTTTCTGGTGCTCAAAATTTTTCATACGCCCTCATAGAATTCATTAGTTGAGTACGTTGAATTCTGAATACTGTTTTGTGTGTTTGGATGCCGCACGATGATTGTTAGCTGCGCGTACAGAACTCGCTTATTTAAATTCCAGCCAAGAATGTAGCCAAACAAATTTAACTGTGCTGCGCTAGACGAAAAGTACTTCGCTCTAAATTTTTACTAAATAAAGTGCCCATTGCTAAGTGAGTTAATGATGGAGGTAGAATTGTTATTGGTTAACTTATTTACTTACTTACATATATTGGATATAAGCTGAAACTGGTTGACTTATTTAGCTACATATGTATATACTAGTGGCCCATGCCGTCATTATAAATGACGGCAAAAAATTAGCACTTCACCCAAACCCCCGCCGTCTTTTGGGCTTCCTCATTTTTCCCCTATCTAATACTGAAGAAAAAGATTCCAAGGTACCCAACTTTTTTTTCGCCTTTTGAAATCTGAATTTTCTCCTATCTTATTAGTTCTATTTTCCCCTATCTAATACTGAAAAAAAAGATTGCAAGGTACCCAACTTTTTTTTTTTTCGCCGAAGAAAAAGATTGCAAGGTACCCCACTTTTTTTTACATTTTGAAATCTGAATCTTCTCCTATCTTTATTCCCATAGAGCGTGACAGGAAAGATATAAATATATACATAAATAAATAAAAACACGACGTGAATTATTATATAGTACTGATATAGTGCTTTACAGAGATGTATTTATTAAAAACAAAAAAAAAAAACTATACAAAGAACATAGTTTTGAATTGACTCCACCAAATGTTTGTATAAATGGGACAAGGTTAACTTAACTATATATGAGTCTCCATGTGCATGTTGCACAGCTTTGGTCAACATTCAACGCTCACATTTGTCCCAATACATGGTAGCTACTTTCAATACTAACTCATTTCCATGTTTACAGTCTTCCGACACAATTGGGATCGCTTGACGCTAGACTATATAGTATAGATAGTCGGTTTTCAAACTCGAGCAGAGCCTTGTCTTAGTCATAACTGCGGTAAGAACGCTGCTCAAACTGTTACGCTTTCTTTAACTTGAACGAACGCTAGCCAAAAATGTATCCGTGCTTTACATTGGGCGTTCATCATTCAATGGCGATGCATATTCTCTCGTCAGATTGCTTACAAAAAACTGCATATCTGCTGGAATAAAATGAAACTCTCCTGAAGTGGTCGTGCATCATGCCTAATCAAATTTTAATAAAAAAAACTAAAAAAATTGTGTAAGTATTTGTTGTACCTAGTGATTATACTCTTACACTGGATATGCTAGTTTAAACAGTATGAAAAAAATGGACTAAAACAACATTTCAAAGTTTACTGCAGTGATGACGTTCCTGAACCGCAGTAGCAGCAGGCTAGAGATTCCAACATTATTAGGCACTACGTGAAAAAATTCACGCAACGATAGATGTATAAATTTGCTTAATATAGGCCGGTGCGGATTCTTCTCGTCATTGACTTGCTTCTTCTACATCATTATCACAAGAAATTTGTGATTACATTTCTTGATTGAATGTACTTAGGAATGATTTTATGTATATCTCCTTTTGCGATGCTGCCGGTTGAGTTTAATCGCATTCTCTATGCACGAAAGATGACTCGTCATGTGAAGTTAAGCAGAAGTGCACACTCCTTCCCTCCCTTACATGCCATGAAAAAAAAAGAAAATATCTGTATTAGAAAGCGCTGAAACATCAATGAATTTCATTTCCGTTGCGTATCCAGAATACACAGTGAGATAGTTTCAGTATAACAAGATTTTCGCGTCCAAGAAGTTGGCATAAATAATTAAAACGCCTACTGCACCGGAAACAATAATAATTGGTTCCTCTACGCTTCCCCGATTTTCTACTTAATGTGTATACCGTAAACCTAAAGAAAATATAATTTCGATGTAGAGAAAAGTAATGAATATCAGACTCCACGGGAACGGGACGAGAAGTTGGAAGAGCAAGAGCTGCATTCATTGTTACTAATGATTAGCAACTTTTTTTTGCCCACAGTCGATATTGCTTTTAATAAATATGGAGCTCTTCATATCAGGTTTTTAAGGACTGGTACAGACATCAGATTATATTTGGCCAAGCTTCCGGCACAGGTCAAGTTGGTGCCTTCTTCAGGGCACAAACTCGACCTGTGCCGAAAGCTTGGCCAAATATAATCTGATGTCTGTACCAGTCCTTAATAACCTGATATGATGAACCTCGACAGACGTCCAGCTACGTTTTCGATATATGGAGCTCTGTATCCAAGATACTCGAAGGCGGCATATAACTCAGAGAAAACTTGTTCTGTTGAAGAAGAACCCAAAATGGAGAAAACAATTTGCTGCCTAAAAATAATCGTGGTTTTTACGGTTGTGCTGACCACTAAAGAATACTTTACCATTTGCCTTGATAATTATGCAATCAAAATATGACGATCAGTGTAAACTAAGGGCGGCTGAAGTTTGGATGGAGAAAACCTCAGAGGAGAGTACACATCGTGATGGAAGAGATTGTTTAGAGAAGCTGTATGCATCTGCATCGAGTGGACTTCAAATTTGTCAAAGAAAGACGCTGATGAAGCCAGGAAGCCCAGAGCTAATTTTTGCTTCTCTATTTCGATAAGAACGTGACACGAAACCTATAAACAAATATATAAATAAATAGATAAAGAAAGAAATAAAAAATACAAATATATAAACACACGACGGTTATTCTTAGTATTAGATTGAATGCCGTAAGGTCGAATAGGAGCCCAGGAGAGCAAGCTTTTTGGAGCTCGACCTGCGTACTCAGCAATGAATGTATGCAAAGCTTCTGCGGCGATGAGAAATAGGAGCCCTATGTCTGCTAGAAATAGGGAGGTTCAGGGAGGCACAGGTTGTTGCATAAGAGCCTTCCGTCGATGGCGCCATAACTATGAACTATCTTTGGTCGACTGCAGTCGTATATTCCTCTGGGGCCAGTTAGCCTATATCTGGGGTGATGCCAAGTTGACATTACTTTTACCTGTTACTGGACGTGTATATTTTAATTATAGTATGATTCAATCAAAAACCAAAAATAAATACCTATAACTAGTACTCTAGTGAGAACACCACTTCGTTGGTCACGAAAAGTCTAATTTTAATGGAAATAAACCAAAAATCCACATATACTATATGATGCTCCGGAACTGGTCATGAGATAACGAACTGTACTAAAACTTTACAAAATTTCCTAAAAATTGTATATATATTTAATATAATATAGTTAAACACTCTAAAACTGGTAATGTTTATTCTTATTGTGCTACGAGTTAATATAAAACGTCTATGTACATTGCCACATACTTTGCAGTGCTGACGTCGCCTGTACCCCTGTGGACTGTGGCTGTACCGACTGTACCTCTGCTGCTCCTCATCATGTGTAACTGTTGCGTCTACTGGCACAGGCGTAAGTTTATTGCCCGCGTCTACTTTTGTGTAAGCAATGGACAGAAATCGCTGACTAGACAATATCGACAGATGACCCAAAATACGGAAATTATGCTGCAACACTCGCCTTAATGGGAAACAATAAATCCAAAAGAATATAAAAAGATATTACAAAAAACTGGCAAACTTACCATTAACGAATCAGTACTTGAAAATACCAAATTCTGACGACAAGTATCAGTGCAACAACGTGGTGTAAATGGGAATTACTAATAATTTTGTTGACAAAGTGTTCACCAGTCGTAAGGCAGTATTGATGAGTTCTAGATATAAATTTTGATGCAGGGGTTCTGTGAGTTTTCACAAGTTTTATAACTTTATATTTATAATATGCTTTGTGTGGACTCATCCTTTTGTCTACCCAGAAATTTCATTCAGTGTTTTCCGCTCAAAAGGCCCTGAAAAGTCGACGACTGATAGATTAGACGGCAGGTATAAAACGGACCGACAGGCCCATTTCTATGCAGAGAGCAGTTGGCTTTCGCGCTCCGGTCCTCAATTAGCTTTTGCCGTACATCACAATCATTTAGATATCTGAAGAAAAACGAGTTGGCCCCCGAGGTAATCATGAAGGCATGATTAGTTGCAGCAGACCTGCGAGGAATGATGATAAAGTGGAAAGGAATTAGAGCGGCTTCTAAGTTATTACATATTGTGACAATTTCGATTATTACCCAATAGCTATTATCAACGAGCAAAATAAAGTATTGTACTATTACTGGTTTGAAGATGTTAGTTGACTGTACTCTATTGCAAAAATCTGAATGTGCCTTTTGCTGCATTGGCATGATTTGACTAAACTTCAGTAGCTTTACTTGCGCCAAATATAACCTACAACACAAACCCTTTCGAACGCAAGGGGATCGATAATTATCGCTCCTGTATTATTTTAAGCCCTTTAAGACCTCTCTCCGTAACAGTACAAAATGCGGAACGTTTTTGTAACCCTCCCCACAGTGTTGCAGACACATTGCTGCACTGTCCAAAACCAGAGCCGCTAATGCAGTTTTTAGACTGGAATAAATGCTGATAGTATACTTGTGAATATTTTCCATTATTTTGAGTGAGCCTTAAGCCGTAAAGACTTACTATTCTAGTTGTTCATACCTATTATGTTCTGCTAAAGTTAGGGTTAACATGTTCTAAGAACCTGGAATATTTTGCATTTTGTGCTTTCGGGTATTGCAGAAAGAGTAGAAGTCTCCAATAGAAAATTTTTGGAGTAAAGACAAAATTAATTTGCCGTATATTGTAGAAAATATTAGATTTCTGAAATGCTACGCTCTCATGAGTTGAACTCTATAACTCCTACCATGGCCAGGGATTCGTATAAAAAGGTGCGGATTTTGAAAACTTGAAAATCTATAGTAGCTATTAATAGCGTCGTTTCTTCGTGTGTTACGCTTTTCAATAATTGATAGAAGGAAATTAGAGCGAATAGTTTTGAAGCTCATCAGCTGTCATCGGTCAAATAGCTCGGAAGAAAGTTGGTAAAATCTTCAATATAATGTGAATCAGGCAGCATCATAAAACTGGCGTATCTATGATATGGCGGGGATCATCAATCGGATGCCACAGGGCAAGGTCTTTCTAATAAATATTTATATGCGCCTGAGCTGTTCTGGGCCAGCGCATTAGAATCTGTATAATTATTTGCCGTTACCGTGGGGATTCCGGCACAACAGTGCGATCTCTGAGCAAATACAATGACATCTCGAGAACAGACGATTACCCTGCTGCGAGTGAAGAAGTTGCCCGAACCTGCTTTATTTTATTATACAGCTATCGTATTAAAAAAGCAGAAAGTGATGGGCATTGATCAGTATAAACGGGTCCCGAAATAATGAGAAAAATCGATTATGCCCTCAAAAACTTGAAATGCGTAAGATTAGGGAGGGCTAAATTACCGGTAAATTGTGGGAAACAGAGCTTGCAAGGCAATATATACCGTCATATTCCAATATTTTCATCGAGACACAGGTGCGAATTCTTTGCTGACAGAACAAATTCGTGATTCAGTACAGAAATCAAAATCAAGGATACCTTAGGCGATATGTAATGTAGACGGACCGCGTAACGGAAGACAGAGGTAAGCGGCGGTCATAAGCTCAATCGGGGTGGGTTAACTTAGAAGCACTACTCAGGTTAATCCACGAGAACCAAGCGCCCATGGACTGACGTGGGCGAAAAATTGCTCTACTTGTAGCTTTTGTAACTACTTCATTTACCAGTTAATTTCCATTTTCTGTCTCAGTTGCGAGAGAAAACGTTTAACTTTCATCACTGACTATAGGAATTATCATTAGGTAAGCGACGAGACGGTTGTTAACGTGATTGTCCACTCATTTTTTCCTGGACCGAAAAGATGGTTACCTACAGGTATGTTTGCCCATTTATTTTATTCAATACTAATTACTGACAAACATCGCTCTGCAGCGTTAAATTATACATGCTGCTAATGTAGCTCAGCAATTTTCGTCAAGATACTCGTGCTGCGTGCGGAGCGCACTCTTTCACTTTGGAGGCTGTCATATGTCGAACTAATCAGTTCTGTCGGGGCTTCGTGCCCTGGTCGGCTAAAGTTTGGAATTTGTTGCCTGCATCGGCTTTTGGTCGTGTTGGCCTGCAGG
>LQNS02278142.1:902982-925305 GCA_001587735.2 Parhyale hawaiensis | reverse complement strand
GGGGGGGGGGGGGGGGAGCTTCAGTGTATCCCCGAGTGCTTTCGATTTGAAACCACCTCACCAGTTACAGACGCACAGAAGAAGCCAAATGTGCCTCAAAATTACTCAAATTTTCCCCTCTCCGGCCAATCGAACGCATTCGGAGCAATCTGAGTCAAGTTGGGATTCACAGAAACAAAACAAAGACACTTAATATTTTGCCAGTTAAATATTATGAAAAGAATTGTTTCATGTTGGTAAATTATTTATTGAAAGTTTATCGAGAAATGCTCCAGCTCACGAGTCAGGCCTCACGTTGTCCATGACAAACGTACTGAATACTTCAGGAGAGAAGATCCTGTGAATGACACTCCAGCCAGCTGTACACGCGGTGCGTCAGCGAGGTAGTTAGTACAAATTCATGCAAGCGAACTTAAACGAATTTTCAGCGGCACACAAGCATACCGCCGCCCCCCCCCCAAAAAAAAATACTTTTAAGCTGATGCTGTTCAAGTTCAAACCAAAGGTTTCTTGAAACTCCTTCCATTGGCCATTCCTTTTAATTATCAGACGCGAACGAAGTGAGAGAGATGACAATGTTTTCGTTGAAGATTTCAGTATATATACATATCTTTGTAAATATATGAACACACATATAATATATATATATATATATATATGTATTTATCTGCCCACCCAATAAGTTGTCGAAGAAGTTGAGCAATCTTCACAATTTTTGAAGGGAGTTTGATGAATTGGCCTCGATGTGACCCATGCCAAAAACTAGGCCCAGCTGGCCATCAAAAAATGATGACGTTGAATTTCCCTCCACCGCGGCAAATCGTATCATGCCACAAGACGTTCTATTTTTTCCTATGTTATCATTAAAGAGCTACTCTCTGAGAATGGGGCTGAGCTCTAACCTCTTTCATCAAAAAATAACTTCGCTGAACTTGGTCTTACGCCACGAGGTGTTCTAGTTCTGCCTGCATATGGCTGTAATAAACCATGCACGCTCGCATTTTATAAGCCATAGCAATGAATAACAATCTCAGTTGCCGATAGTACATAATGCGAGTTGTCCTTCACGACCTTTTCGCTTACTTTGCTGTGACTACGGCGTCCACCTGCACGTAGCTCTACAGTTTCTAAGAAAGCTTCAGTCTTAGCTCGCCACAATAGAGTTTCTGCACTCTGGCTGCGCATATGGTCAATTTCACACAGCTCTCTTAATTTTCAGTGAGTTTAAAAATTCACAAAGTCGCATGGTTGAAAACATTTGTTGAGACACGCTGAGTTCAAATGGCGGTCTCGGAAATCTTTCGCGAGCACCTGAAATGTTTTGTATTTTGTAAGCTCACGTGAACATCTGCCGTTATTATTACCAAAAGACTCGCTAGACTACTGCTCAAAACTACACTGAAATTTCAGCAAATGAAGCAAATTTTACAATACATAACTTGAATTTCATAGTAGTTTGGAGACACTACCAGTATGGAAGGGTTTATAATGATAGGGTTGGAATTTCGGAAGCGGGCTACGTTCTTGTAAGTGTGATAGACTCCTTCATGAATTTGTTTTTGAACGTGGGTGATTTTTTATGATGATTCTGAGCTAATCCTACTTACAGTATCTAACAATGACTAGTTTATAGATTAGCTGATAACTTGTCCCGTAAATTGGTTCCTCTGTCCTGATCTGAATCAAGGGTTAAATAGGAGAAAAAGAATTTGCTATACGGTGAGGAGGACATTGGCTTGACAAATAATTCAAATCTAAATTCTAAAGGCGACTGAAGTACCTCTAATTATTATCATTGATACGAAATTGCAATATTCTTCTAGTGCACTGAGAATATTTCTCATTCTTCAGGCTTATAATGCTCAAAATCAGGAAATGATCAACGAAGGCAAAGGGAACGAATACTATTGAGGACAGAATCTCGAAAAAGATTGAAGGAAACTGGCGTATCAGCACAGTAATTATATCCTGCCATCAGTATATGGTATTCGAGCACAAACTAGACTAAGGGTTCGTTAGATATTGGGTCAAAATTAAGCTTTCCAGGCTTGACTCCTTTGAAACTATAGACCGAAGTTCTGACTTCGACCCGTTGCATAGCCGTTCAGGCATTGAGCCTTGGTCATTTAAACTTGAGACTCCCAAAAATTCAGGCAAGTTAAATAACATAGAATTTTTACCCAGTTTAACACCACAATACTGTTTCTAGCACTTGCAACACGATTCAAAGCAACAGAGCTGTAGCTTCTGTCTCAAGTTTCAGATAAGTCAAGTATCGAAGGCTTAATTCCGAAGCCCAGTCGAGCGTGCTCCATGGCAACAAAATTAATGTGAGGAAATACCTTCAGCATCAAACAACGTTAGTTGCGCGCCACTCTTCAGCTACGAAAACTGCACGAGCTTCTCGGAACAGCGTTTACGAAAAAAAAAAAATCCATTAACATGCCTTAACATTAACATGCTTTAAACGTTTCTTGTCGCATATTTTTGAACTTGTAAACAGTTCTATAAGGACAAAATCTTTGGCAGCAGGCAGGGCTGAAGCGGCTCAGTGAGACTCATCTCCAGCATAGTAAGTAACGTTTCTCGAGTCGCAAACCTCCTCTTATTTTCTAGTTTAGCTATCGCACCAGGTAATTCATACAGAGATGTTAGAGAAACAAGACACTAGGACCCAGACTATACTACAGTTCTCGATGACTTAACAATCACTGCTAAGGATTTTATTGAGCCAAGCTAACAAAGTAAGACACTGAGGCCAAACAACTCAGCAGTCCAAGTATCACCACCAAATATGACAATTCCAGGTGGGAGTTCTTCGGTCTGAGAAAAGCTCCACCTTATTCTCCAGACCTGGTCCCTCTGACTTCTGTGTATTTCCAATATAAAAAAAACCTTGGCTGGTCGCCATTTGCCAGGAATCATGACGTTGTTGCTGCAGTCGAGAGGTTTCTTGCATCCCAAACAGAAGAGTTCTACACGGAGCTAAAATCGCATCGGCGCCGTTTGAGAAAGTGCTCATCTCTTGGGGGGGGGGGGACTTTGTTGAAAAATAACTCACCAAAGTTTTTATCGCTTTTGTTTTTTTCTGTGCTTAATATTTTTCATACGCCCCTCATAGGATTCATTAGGTGAGTACGCTGAATACTGAATACTGTTTTGTGTGCTTTGGATGCCGCACGATGATCGTTAGTTAGCTGCGCGTACAGAACTCGCTTATTTAAATTCCACTCAAGAATGCAGTCAAACAATTTTAACTGTGTTGCCCTAGACGAAAATTACTTCGCTCTAAATTTTTACTAAATAAAGTGCCCATTGCTAAGTGTTTTAATGATGGAGGTAGAATTGTTATTGGTTAAGTTACTCACTTACTTACATATATTGGAGATAACCTGTAACTGGTTGACTTATTTAGCTACATATATATATAGTGCTTTACAGATATGTGTTTATTAAATAAAAAAAAAACTATATAAAGAACCATAGGTTTGAATTGACTCCACCAAATGTTTGTATAAATGGGGCAAGGTTAACTTAACTATATAGGAGTCTCCAGGTGCATGTTGCACAGCTTTGGTCAACATTCAACGCTCACATTCGTCCTAATACACTATAGCTACTTTAAATACTAACTCATTTCCATGTTTACAGTCTTCCGACACAATTGGGGATCGTTTGACGCTAGACTATATGGTATAGCTAGTCGCTTTTTAAGCTCGAGCAGAGCCTTGTCTCAGTCATAACTGCGGTAAGAACGCTGCTATAACTGTTACGTTTCCTTTAACTTGAACGAAAGCTAGCCAAAAATGTATCCGTGCTTTACATTGGGTGGTCGATGACGTTCATCATTCATTGGTGATGCATATTCTCTCGTCAGATTGCTTACAAAAACTGCAAATCTTCTGTACTAAATGAAAACTCTCCTGAAGTGGCCGTGCACCATGCATAATCAAATTTTAATAAAAAAATCACGAAATTAAGTATGTATTCGCTGTACCTAGTGATAATACTCTTACACTGGATACGCACTATAAAAAAGTGGACTAAAACAATATTTCAAAATTTACTGCAGTGATGAGGTTCCTGAACCGCAGTAGCGGCAGGCTAGAGATGCGAACATTATTAGCACACTAGTGGTCCCGTGGGTGAAAAATTTCACGCAATAATAGATATATAAATTTGCGTAATATAGGCCGGTGCGGAATCTTCTCGTCTTTGACATGCTTCTTCTTCATCACAAGAAATTTATGACTACATTTCTTCATTGAATGTACTTTCCTTACTAAAATACATATAGAAGAAAACGCTACGACAGCCAACTCAAATTAGCGTAAGATATACGTGCTTTCTACTGAGCAGTGCACTTCAATTCGTCTTCAGCACACTCTTTCCCTCCCTTACATGACACGCAAAAAAGAAAAAATAAATAAAAAATTACTTTATTAGAAAGCGCTGAAACATCAATGAATTTCATTTCCGTTGCGTATCCATAATAGACAGTGAGATAGTTTCAACATAACAAAATTTTTACGTCCAAGAAGCTGACATAAATAATTAAAATGTCTACTGTATAGCAAAAAATAATTGGTTCCTCTACGCTTCACCGATTTTCTACTTAATGTGTATACCTTTAACCTAAAGAAAATATAATTTCGATGTAGAGAAAAGTAATGAATATCAGACTCCACGGGAACGGCACGAGAAGCGGGAAGAGCAAGAGCTGCATTCATCGTTACTAATGATTAGCAACATTTTTTTTGCCAACAGTCGATATTGCTTCTAATAAATATGGAGCTCTGTATCCAAGATACTCGAGGGCGGCATATAACTCAGAGAAATCTTGTTCTGTTGAAAGAAGAACCCAAAATGGAGAAAACAATTTACTGCCTAGAAATCATCATGGTTTTTACGCTTGTGCTGACAGCTAAAGAATATCTTACCATTAGCCTCGATTATTATGCAGTCAAAATATGACGATCAGTGTAAACTAAGGGCGACTGAAGTTTGGATGGAGAAAACCTCAGAAGAGAGTACACATCGTGATGGAAGAGATTGTTTAGAGAAGCTGTATGCATCTACATCGAGTGGACTTCAAATTTGTCAATGAAAGACCGGAATCAGATATCCTGTTCGAGTGCCATCATCTACAACCTGGAATATTTTCTACCAATAAGCTGCCTATGAAGCTTGGCAGGATCACCAGTCGTTTAGCCAATGGTTACGCTGATGAAGTCACGATGGCCAGAGCTAATTTTTGCTTATCTATTTCGTTAAGAGCGTGACACGAAACCTATAGACATATATATAAATAAATAAAAAAATAAATGAAAATATAAATATATAAACACACGACGGTCATTCATAGTATTAGATGGAAGGCCGTAAGGTCGAATATGAGCCCAGGCGAGCAAACTTTTCGGAGCTCAACCTGCTTACTCAGCAATGAATGTATGCAAAGCTTCTGCGGCGGTACCGACCTTTGCTAGAAATAGAGAGGTTCAGGGAGGCACAGGTTGTTGCATAAGAGCCTTCCCTCGATGGCGCCTTAACTATGAACTATCTTTGGTCGACTGCAGCCGTATATTCCTCTAGGGCCAGTTAGCCTAGATCTGGGGTGATGCCAAGTTGACATTATTTTTACCTGTTACTGGACGTGTATATTCTAATTATAGTATGATTCAATCAAAAACCAAAAATAGACATCTATAGTACTCTAGTGAGAACACCGCTTCGTTGGTCACGAAAAGTCTAATGGTAATGGAAATAAACCAAAAATCCACATATACTATAATGCTCCGGAACTGGTCATGAGTTAACGAACTGTACTAAGAGTTTAAAAAATTTCCGAAAAATTGTATATATATTTAATATAATATAGTTCAACACTCCAAAAGTGGTTATGCTTATTCTTATTGTGCTACGAGTCAATATAAAACGTCTATGTACATTGCCACTTACTTTGCAGTGCTGACGTCGCCTGTACCCCTGTGGATCGTGGCTGTACCGACTGTACCTCTGCTGCTCCTCATCATGTGTAACTGCTGCGTCTACTGGCACAGGCGTAAGTGTATTGCCCGCGTCTACTTTTGTGTAAGCAATGGACAGAAATCGCTGACTAGACAATATCGACAGATGACCCGAAAAACGGCAACTATGCTGCAACACTCGCCTCAATGGGAAAAAATAAATCCAACAAAATATAAAAAGATATTCAAAACTGGCAAACTTGCCGTTAACGAATCAGTGCTCGAAAATACCAAATTCTGACGACAAGTGTCAGTGCAAAAACGTAGTGTATATGGGAATTACTGATAATTTTGTTGACAAAGTGATCACCAAACGTAAGGCAGTATTGATGAGTTCTAGATACAAATTTTGATGCAGCGGTTCTGTGAGTTTTCACAAGTTTTATGACTTCATATTCATAATATGCTTTGTGAAGACTCATCCTTTTATCTACCAACCCAGAAATTTCAATCAGTGTTTACCGCTCACAAGGCCCTGAAAAGTCGACGACTGATTAGATTAGACGGCAGGTATAAGTCGGACCGACAGGCCCATTTCTATGTAGAGAGCAGTTGGCTTTCGCGCTCCGGTCCTCAATCAGCTTTTGCCGATACATCACAATCATTTAGATATCTGAAGAAAAACGAGTTGGCCCCCGAGGTAATCATGAAGGCATGATTAATTGCAGCAGACCCGCGAGGAATGACGATAATGAGAAAATAAATTTGAGCGGCTTCTAACTAAGTTATTATATATTGTGACAATTTCGATTATTACCCAATAGGCATTATCAACGAGCAAAATAAAATATTGTACTATTTACTGGTTTGAAGATGTTAGTTGACTGTACTCTATTGCAAATATCTGAATGTGCCTTTTGCTGCATTGGCATGCTTTGAGTAAACTTCAATTGCTTTACTTGCGCCAAATATAACTTACAACACAAAAACATTTCGAATGCAAGGGGATCGATAATTATCGCTCCTGTATAATTTTAAGCCCTTTAAGACCTCTTTCCGTAACAGTACAAAATACGGAACGTTTTTGTAACCCTCCCCACAGTGTTGCTGACACATTGTTGCACTGTCCAAAACCAGAGCAGCTAATGCAGTTTTTAGACCGTAATAAATGCTGATAGCATACTTGTGAATATTTTCCATTATTTTGAGTGAGCCTTAAGCCGTAAAGACTTACTATTCTAGCTGTTCAAACCTATTATGTTCTGGCTAAAGTTAGGGTTAACATGTTCTAAGAACCTGGAATATTTTGCATTTTGTGCTTTCGGGTATTGCAGAAAGAGTAGAAGTCTCCAATAGAAATTTTTTGGAGTAAGGACAAAATTAATTTGCCGTATATTGTAGAAAATATTAGATTTCTGAAATGCTACGCTCCCATGAGTTGAACTCTATAACTCTTACCATGGCCAGGGATTCGTATAAAAAGGTGTGGATTTTAAAAACTTGAAAATCTATAGTAGCTATTAATAGCGTCGTTTCTTCGTGTGTTACGCTCTTCAATAATTGATAAAAGGAAATTAGAGTGAATAGTTTTGAAGCTCGAGCATCAGCTGTCATCGTTCAAATAGCTTGGAAGAAAGTTGGTAAAACCTTCAATATAATGTGGATCAGGCAGCATCATATAGCTGACGTATCTATGATAGGGCGGGGATCATCAATCGGATGCAACAGGGCAAAGTCTTTCTAATAAATATTTTTATGCGCCTGAGCTGTTCTGGGCCAGCCGTTACCGTGGGAACTCCGCCACAACAGTGCGATCTCTGAGCAAATACAATGACATCTCGAGAACAGACGATTACCCTGCTGCGAGTGAAGAAGTTGACCGAACCTGCTTTATTTTATTATACAGCTATCGCATTAAACAAAGCAGAAAGTGATGGGCATTGTTCAGTATAAACGGGTCCCGAAATAATGAGAAAAATCGATTATGCCCTCAAAAACTTGAAATGCGTTAGATTAGGAAGGGCTAAATTACCTGTAAATTGTGGGAAACAGAGCTTGCAAGGCAATATGTACCGTCATATTCCTATATTTTCTTCAAGACACAGGTGCGAATTCTTTGCTGACAGAACAAATTTGTGATTCAGTACTGACATCGAAATACAAGGAAACCTTAAGCGATATGTAACGTAGACGGACTGCGTAGCGGAAGACAGAAGTAAGCGGCGGACATAAGCTCAATCGGGGAGGGTTAACTTGGAAGCACTACTCAGATTAACCCACCAGAACCAAGCGCCCATGGACTGACGTGGGCGAAAAATTGCTCTACGTGTAGCTCTTGAAACTACTTCATTTACCAGTTAATTTCCATATTCTGTCTCAGTTGCAAGAGAAAACGTTTAACTTTCATCACTGACTGTAGAAATTATCATTAGGTAAGCGACGAGACGGTTGTTAACGTGACTGTCCACTCATTTTTTCCTGGACCGAAAAGATGGTTACCTACAGGTATGTTTGCTCATTTTTTTATTCAATACTAATTACTGACAAACATCGCTCAGCAGCGTTAAATTTTACATGCTGCTAATGTAGCTCAGCAATTTTCGTGAAGTTTCAAGTACATTTATCGGAGTACTGAGTGCCTACATTTATGCCTCCCATCTGAGTGGGCGCTGGGCAGACCCCTACCATGTCCCGGGAAACATTCCTAGCAATAGTTGAACTGTTATACTAAATGAGAGGCAATGTCCGTTGTTTTTAAATAAAAATGCACTTACATCTGATAGGAGCAATGTTTGTAGAATTTATTCAGTGCATTTTGATGATGAATTTTTTATTAACGTAGAAGATTAATCCATAAGTTTTATGGCTTTGCTTTGTATCTATAAGACCTAGCGAATACTTTATTGAACAAAATACAATAGATAAATAAACAAAAGTTCAATACAAGTAACATTTTAAGACATTTGTTCATAATTCAAAGCGTATACAGTGGGAAAAGCAGTTTTGGAAATTCAATAACTTCGACGATGCCGTCGCCTATCTATACACATTCACGGTGTTGATGAAAAAGAATAGGAAGAAACTGCACAAGAAGTGCAGAGTAAGAAGCAATCTCAAGCAGTGCATGATACAACTAAAAAGAAAAAGTGAGAAAATTCATTACTGGAAGAGAAGAATTGTGCAAGTTGAACCAGACTACATATGTGCAATGAAGTGTACATTTTGTTTGTAATTTTAATCCTTTTGGGACAAGTGACTGCCAAGTCGTCGTCTTTTCTTATCAACATAATCTGATACAAGGAACATTGCTGTGCCACAAGGCAGAATACGTACAAATAGATTTAAACCAATCATGAGTTGCTTACATTTTGTTGATGATGCCTTTCAAGCATTGATTCAAGTGACCGGCTTTTCAGAGTGTGTCCCCTGTTTGAACAGTTCGGAAAAATCTTCAGAAAATCGACGGGACCTCATGTAAAAGTTTGGGCGATAGATGAAGCAATGGAGCCCTATTTTGGTCCTCACAGTTTGAAGCTTTTCATCCAATGTACGCCAGTTAGATTCCACGACAACTTTTGTGCTTGTGTTCTCGTGAAGGAGCTCTGGTCCGATTCAAGTTGCATCAGCCAAAAAAAGACACTGGAGGAAATAGAACTATGGATGTTAGAGAATCAGTTTGACTGGAATGGCTGTGTACTTTGAGCCAAAAGATAGCAGCAGTTTTTATTGCTGATAATTACTTCACGTCCTTTCCACTCTTGCAAATCTGTGCTATAAACCTCACAGAGACTTTTAGAAAGGATAGAATTTGTTGGCAACATACAGGTCGCAAATTATTAGATGAAAAATGTCGATTTATTTCATTAGTTTCATACATGGAGATAGTGTAGAAAGGTATCGCTTACTTTCTTACAATATTTGATACGAGGAAATTGATTCACTATCTGCTTAGCTGTATTTTTTTATATAGCTATATGTCTTAATGTTGTGATAAACATTTAGGAAATAAACATCTTGTTTCGTTTAGTATATGAATAAATGTAATTGATATAATGTACACGCAATGAAGTGGAGTAATGTCTGCACGACTGACACAAGCGCATGCCTGTATCCAAGTGACAGCGTGACGCCTCTAATGCCCAGCGCCCACTCAGGTGGGCGGGCTGTAACTCACATAAAAAAATAACATTTTCCGGTTCTGACTTCAAGTGCGTCATACTGGAACCAAATGTAACTAAATTATGGAATTTTATCGATTTGGGCCAAAAATTCGACATCGTGGTTTCTCGTAGGTTAAACTATGATAAGTGAAAATATTGACTAACTGTAGAATAATCACGAGTGCCGTGGAGGACAGCTACCCCCATAGGAGGATAACTATCCCCATAGGAGGATAACTATCCCCATACGAGGCTAACTACCCCGTGCGATGACAACTCCCCACTGGGATGATAATTACCCCATTAGGACAACTACTCCCTGGAAGGGCAACTACCGATTTGCACTAAAAACACGGTAGATTTAGGTGAGTAACTAATTACATTACAATCCAATAACAAACATACCGGCGCCAGGAAATTCTCCGAACACTTCAAATAAAGTTAATAAACCGTGCATTCTTTCACGAGTCCAACTAGTATCTATAATAATAACAGCGTTGTTCTTACGTTCGTGTGTTACGCTCTTCATCAGTAACAGATAGCAACTACCGATTTGCATTAAAAACACAGAAGGATTAGGTGTGCAACTAATTAGATTAAAATTCAATACCAAACATACCGGTGACAGGAAATTTCCCAAACACTTCAAATAAAGTTAATAAACCGTGAATTTTTTCTCGCGTTGTTGTTCCTACGTTCGTGTGTTACGCTCTTCAACAGTAACAGATAGCAAGGAATTAGATGTATTGTTCGGTTGCGTCCATGATACGGAAGATGAAGTCGAGTTCGGCTCCGTGAACTTACGCGTTATATTTGAAGGTGATACGGGCAATACAATTAGACAATTCGTCACATATAAATATACTTCCCCTAAGCACAGGCAGTGTTGAATATAGTTTTCAAAGCAAAGGAGCTGGTGATGGTGACCCACACGGCCAGGAGTAAACGGGGACAAATAGAGCGTTGTCTATGACCTGCTAAATCACACTTGACTTTTATGAAAGGGAAAAAAATGTTGATAACGAGCCAACGGGTCAGTGCCATAAGGCACGGGTCAGTTTAGTATACTATGAAACTTAATATTTGTTCATTACTGTAGAATTTCAAGGGGTCCAACCTGAATTTCCCTTCCAGACTGTGAAATTTTCGCGGGTGCAGCTAGTCCTAATGAACTGCGCTACAGAAATTATATACTTGCACGTATTGTGTACAATTCCATCTCTGATCGATTTTCCAGACTCACCTTTCATAAGCTAAACCAGGGAGTATGATATTTCCACCAGCTCCTGGCTTTCACGCTTCGTTAAGAACCAATTCCACATCATCTTGTCTTTTGCAGGACGCTATCTGAGAGGAATCTGCAGATCGAAGGACTCCCAACCACACCCCAGCGGCCTGGTTCCTCTGCCTAACCTCTCACCACCACAATATAAGCCGACGACCCCACCACCCCCACCAAGTCCTGCTCACGACTACCAGAACCAGCCCAACCCGCTGGCGGCCAGGCACTCCGTAATATCGGAACACATCTACGAGGAATTTGGGAACATTCAGACCAGACGACAGTTTCACGGAAATTATGTCAATTTCAGTTAAGATGAGCACCTTATTTTACAATCACAACACCAAGTACATGCAGGGGTAACATTGATGATATATCGACATGTGCAGTGTCATGAAGAGGATAATATTGGAACAGAAAAATAAATTATAATTTATACTCTTTTTTTATATATCATGTTCTGACACGCTTCATAGCGGATCTCAGAATGTTAATTTATCTCATCAGACATGACAATGTGCATATATCATAGCGGTAACCTTAGTAAACAATTATTAAACGTCCAACAAAGACAATATTTAAAAAAGTATGAGGGAGCGTCAATAATTATACGCACTCTTGTTTTTTTTTTCAATGTATTTGTAGAAGAGCAGGGGATAAAAAGCCACTCCTGCACCATTTACTACATAGTCTCCTTGTGTTTTTGGATCCACTTGGGCCAAAAGTCTGCAAGCTTCCATATCCTCTCATATGAGAAGGTTTTGGGTTTGTCGTGAAACCAATTATGCAAGGCTTTTTGGCATCCTTGGTACTCATCTCTCACAGACTTTATTAAGTCGAGCTCGTCCTGGATGATCTGAATGCAGATCTGCAGAGAACAAGCTACCATATCAGCGATAACTCGCCGGCCTGCCACTATCATCTATCGAACTTGTTAAATTTTCTTATTAGTGATGAAAAATAACGGGCGTCCTGCTTCCTCATGGTGCGTCTTGCTTGTCCGGCCACTTTTGAACTGGTCGATCAACTCATACGCACTTCTGCGCGGGAGTGCACTGTCACCGTTGTATGGCAAATGCCTCCGTTGGATTTTAGCCCCTGACGCTCTTTACGACCAGAGAAATATGATCACTGCTCTTTGTTTTTCCTAAGCGCAAAGTGCTAGTGGAGTAAAGTGGCAAACCTCTGAGCTTAGATCATTGTTAGCATTTGGATAACTGAATAATGAATAATTATTAGTAAGATAATTGTTCACATTTTAAGTGATTTATTGACATTTCAATTTTTACTCTCGATTGTACAATCATTACTTTGTCTTTAGTGCTGACTAGACGGCCCGTGACCAGTTGGGTCGTCATCACGATCGTTTTACTTTCGCACTAAAACAGGTGTTAGTTAGCTGGTCAAAGAAGACACGCTATTCGGCCGTCCACTCCTGCCCGTACTGGTTGACATCAACAGCTTCTCTGCTTCTCTCACGAATATTCAACACGCAGTCTGTAAGCAAATTCAATTTATATGTTACGTATTCCAGTTATATTTTTAGTAGCAACTTTAAAATTATCGTGCCCGTTCTTGCAACCAAGGGGCAGGTTCCACGTGCGTATCACAGATACAATCGAATTAAGGACCTAATCCATGGAAGTATTGAAGGGCTGTGGCCTAGTCTCTTGAATTCCTTCCCCTCCGAAAGAAAAAAGAAGCTATGTCAGATATGTCACAGGCCCTACCGTAAACCTCTGAGTTTCTTCCCGTCCACTAGCGAAGAAGCTATGTCAGTCGTACATGCCATAGACCCTGCCCTAGTCAATCGAATTTCTTCTCGTCTAAAAGTGAAGAAGATGTGTCAAACAAGACACAAATAAACAAGACATAAGTAAATAAACAAGACCGGTTCACAGACTTTTACTATAATATAGATAGATGTGATACTTCACCAGTTGCAGATTAATGCCCTGAGGAGCTGAGACTCAACGGGTAATAGTTAAAAATGAGGTTTAATGGTTGAAGCCTTCGATTCTTAGGAAACTTTCATTTCTTTGGAGGAAAACTTCGATTGGAATTACCGCTACCGGAATTTCAAAACTTTAATGAAGGCCTAAGTTAAAAACTCCACGAATTAGAAACCGTCATTACAAAACTCCACATATTCTGCAGCAGAACTGCGTTCGCGGACCACCTATTTATTGCACGATAGTGTCGAAGTGAATAGAGGCTATTAACGAAATTTGTAAATTTAGGACGATAAATACGGGAAAGTAATGCGTAATTTACTCAAAATGCCTTCTTCAATACGTAATTATTACCGAGAGTTTACTCGAAAATGGTATGCACGAGTTTCCTTAGTTGCGCGTCCAAACACGTAGTTGTGTCCATTTCAAGAGCACAAAAGCGCATAGCTCTCTCAGTGCTACTGTGGTATCCTCCAAATATGAAAAGAACCCCGAAGCTTCATTGCTGACCCTTGCCGAGCAGATAAGACTGGACGGCTCATAATTGGAAATCTCTTTTTTGTTTTTGGGCTAAGCGGAATATTTGGTGATGAGCTGCGGAAACCAGTTTATTTCACCATCGTGTGAATTGTTTTTTAAGTACCTAGCAATATTATTGCTTTTTCTGGGTAAGGAATTTCGGTGAGTGACCGAAATATATCACATCCTTTCCTCTCGCACCTTGGGAAAACGCAGAGACAAAAGTGGGCTTGGTGCCGAAGGACTCGCGCATGCAGGAAACGCGTTTATCAACAATATTGGCATCACCGATATTCAGATTTAATAAGGAATGTCTCAGTGGTATGATGACAGTACTGTAGTGTTGGTCACCATGCGGCGGTTCGCTGTAATTTTACCACGAGCAAATTTATCGCGGGCCAATTCATAGCTGTAATTTCATCGCCGGTTCGTTTCATCATTGGTAAAATTCATCGAAGCAAGCATCCCTTTATACATTTGCCGACCTCTATGAACATATCTTTACATCAACTAGTTGTATATATCAAGTATTTAAGCTAACACGAATAAATAAGTGTTTAAAATTTTGTGAACTATAGACAAACCAGCGTAAGGAGTCCGATGGGCGTGGCTAAGAACGCAAAGAAACTTGGCCAAATATCACTTAAGCGCGTGGTATAACTTGTCTCAAACGATAAAATTATATTTATATTCTAATACTAAAAGTGCATTAGTCAATACCGCTGACACTGCTGAATTCACACTGCTGTGTTCAATTCAGCCCCGCCCCTAAAGGACTGCATACGCTGGTTTGATTATAGGGTAGATGAAAGGTGCTCACGACCATCTACCTATCTGATCATGTGCTAGCTCCAACTCACTTTTGCTTAACTAATGAGAAAGGAGTCAGGAGAAGTGTCGGAGAACGGTAGCGACATCTCCATATAATTCTATTGTCTAACTATATGTTGGCTACTAAATGTTTATGTTTCAGTTGCTATTACTACTTTTGCCACGAAGGTTATATTTTTAGCAAAGTTTGTCTGATATTCTCTTTGTCTGTTATTCTAGTTGCTTGGCTGTGGCCTAGATCAATGCTGTCTAAACTGGGGTCCGCCTACCCCTAGGGGTGCGCGACATAGCTCGATCATTAGGGAACGTGGGCATATATTGTATGTCTCACATTAAGTTGTGAAAGTCATTTTGACATGCATTTTGTTACTAAATCATCATTTCTATTTGTGTGCTGATTATAATTCATTGACTAACACTACTGTAATGCAGTCTAATCATAATTAATATACTATTCTAATTATTATCCTCAATAAAACTTTGGTCAGCCTTAGTTAGCGAGGCCGGGGGGGGGGGGGTTATGTAACAGCAGGAGAAGGTAATAAACGGTACACTGGCGAAAATGTTTGGACAACACTGGCATTTTCTTGGTAACATAAATTATTGATTTATGATAACCATCATTACATTTACATGAATTGTTAGGCTATTACTAGGAGAAAATGGCCAAATTTCTGTGAAAATCTGATTGTCTTTATTTACCTCCACCATGCAGGTTATGTTTTCGCGGAGCTTGTCTATTTGTCTGCCATGGATGGATTTTTATGAAATTTGCAGGGATTGTTAGGATTATTAGAAGTAACAGATGATTAACTTTGCAAACGATTTGTCCATCTGTGTGTTATTGTCCCTTTTTGCTTAATGCTGTCGCTCAAAAAGTTATGGGCAGATTTTGATGAAATTTGCATCAGTTGCTAAGTATATTGTGAAGAGTAAATGACCAAATTTTTGTGAAAATCTGCCCATTCGTTTGTTTGTTTCTCTTTGTGTTTAATTTTTTGCATGCTAACAAAATGACTCAAAAGTTGTGAATGAATCTTTTTGAAATTTACAAGAAATTTTGATAATGTTGAAAGACATAAATTGTTAAATTTTGGTGACGATCGGTTGGTCTGCTTGTGTGTATTAAGTTAAGCTTGTCAGAATGTTTGTTAGCGTCCTAAATAGAGAGAACGGAACTTCGACAAAATCACATTAGCTGTTATTACTGTCAAAAGCACAAATGATTAGATTTTGGACTTGATATAAAGGAAATTATAGTTTCATAACCAATTTGAATCTTTCATTACCGTTGCCTTCTCTGGGGGAGGTATGCGTTCCCAGAGTGCTCTAGTTGTTTTTATGTTTGGACCAAAGGACCAAATATTTTGGCGATTATCCGTTTGCCGTTTGTTTGTTTGACTATATGTTTGTCACCACATAACTCGAAATGTCATAAATGGATTTTTATGAAATTTGTAATTATGTTACAAATGTTAACAGGCACACATGACCAAACTTTATGCATGATCGGTTCATCCGAAAGCTTGTGTTTTTGAAAATATGTTTGTCAGAACATAATTCAAAAATTACAGACGGATCTTCAAAAAATAGCAGGGGCTGTTAGAAATGTCAAATCGTACAAATGGCCAACTTTTTGTGATGATCAAACAGATATTCTGGTTTCAGGACTATCTTGATTTTATCGTTTACATTGCGTTGCTTGGCGAAGATACGCGTTCTCAGAGTGCTTCTCTAGTTTGTTCAATGCGATCCTCACTTCAACAGGTACAGCAACTACATAGTCTTCTATCATGAGCATTTTTTTATTTTCACACAAACAAAAATTTCTAGAATTTTCATCCTTTTTTACTAATTAACTGTCTATCTGCTACGATTTTAAAAGTCACACCTTGAAAGGTCTATAATTTTTGCTAAACTGATGTTACAGTTCTAGTGCAGTGAAACGTAGGCTGTTTTTCTCTACGATTGTAGTGTGTTGCATTCATTATTCAGTCGCATCAGTCGAAGTTCGTCACTTTTCTATATCTTGACGCTCGAACGTGGGTTGACTGCAATGCCCCGGACTTCTGCTCTTCTCTCATCCTATGTTGAAACTCTGTATCGTGTTTAGGAAAACTTAGTTAGCGAGCGAGCGTATAAACTATTTCTATCATATCAACTTTCACATTTTATTGGTGAATGGTTAGAAGTATTTATGTCGTTAGTAAATTATGTACTTTGACACATATTTCTTATCCCGAAACCTTTTACTTGAGTTTATATAGATATTTATTCTACTGTGTGTTTTTTAGATATGTAAATTTCTTGAGTGAAATGTGACACTCAGCATAAAAAACATCACATTAATATTTAATGAAGTTTATAACGCAAACATGCGAAGCAAAATGCGGCATGTAAAACAATTAATATGGTAGGCTGTATATTTACCAAGCGATGAATTTATACAACGGGCTCTGTCTGGTCTTTGTTTTGCTTAATCTTGAAATTCTGTCTTGTTTGTTTTTTTTTTCTAGTGAGTTACGAATAAAAATGTGGTGGAAAGTTTAAATTAATTTAGGAACTCCACTTAACACAGTAAAGAAAAACCACTCTACCTAGCATTCTCATATTAGCCCTATTTCAAAAAAAATGTCTCAACATTGCAATCTTTTGATGGGTTGATAAATACAAGGGTCATTCCAAAAATAAGGCCTTTTGTTATTTTATTCGCCCAAAGGGATCTGAGGAGACTGCAAATTGCATTATTATATTGACTGAAGTTGTGCACGCATGACCTGATGGTCTCATCTGTCTTTTGTAGATACTGACGGCGCGGTATTAAATTTCAAGATTGCAATCCCTGTCATCTACGTGCGTCAGAAGCAGGGATGCGTCATTGAATTCTTCTATACTGAAAATATTGAACCAGTCGATATTCACTGGCACCTGGTGTACGTTTATAAAGCCGGTGTTGTTGATATCAGCATAGTTAGGAGTTAGGGTAATGATTTGGTGAACCTGTCCCACAGGAGAAGGGTTGCCGAACTCTGTATGTGTTATAACTTATATGGTGTACAACAATGAGAGGCATTGGCTGTTAAGGTGTTCAGGAGAGAAACACGTGCTGCGGTCGGTGCGCACACTTTCACGTTGAAGGATGTTCGATGTCGAACTAATCAATTCAGTCGGTGCTTCGTACCCTGGTCTGTTGGGGTTTGGAATTCTTTGTTGGCATCGGCTCTCGGTCGTGTTGGCCTGCAGGCGTTTAACACAGCTGTTAATGGCTTTTTGTCATGTTTCCTTTAGCAGCGTTTCGGGCATCCCGGTGTAGCAATGTGCTCCATTAGGGTGGTGCTACCTGTTCGTGGTGGACCGTGCGTGAAGTTTTAATAATAATGATAGTTAACACCCAAGATCGTGCGTAGACAGACTTTATCTCAACAGAAAAGAGGGGGGTCCGTAGCCTCATCAGAGTCGAGGAATGCGTCGAAGCGGAAAAACGCGCTCTCTACCAACACTTCAAAGAGAGCGACGACCCGTGTCGCGCTGCTTAGTCGAGGCGAAGTTGATGAAAGAGACTGAAACGGCTGACCAGTTCAAAGAGCGACGGCGCCTCGATCGAACTAGCAAATGGAAGAGCATGAAGCTGTCTGGCCAGTGCCTCGAAGCTATTCAGGACCAAATCGTACCAGAATCATGGAACTGGCTTCTGATGGGTGAGCTCAAACGGGAAACAGAAGGCACCATGCTGGCAGCAAAAGAGCAAGCCCTCAGAACCAGTTATATCCAAAACAAGATCGACAAGAGAAACGTCCCTACTACCTGTGGAATTTGCTGGAGCTCGGATGAAACCATCAACCACGTGATAAGCGAATACGGAGTGCTGGAGTTACCCGAGCACGATAAAGTTGCCCGACACCTTCACTGGACCCTCCTGCGGATCTATAACTTCCCGGTCAGTGAGAGGTGGTACGAGCACGAACCTGCGCCCGTGGTTGAAATCGAAGTCATGCGTGCAGATCTACTGAGGCAAGAGGATATAAACTGATCGAGTACTTCACGCCAACCGACCGGACATCGTCGTAAGAGACAAACAGGGGAAGTCGGCCAAACTGATCGACATTTCAATCCCCTTCGACTCTAGAATCGTGGACAAGCGAGAAGATGGAAAAGTAGTTACCATGACCTTGCCATCGAATTCCAGAGACTGTGGCAGATGAAGGTCGATATCGTTCCAGTGGTCATCGGAGCTCTGGGGGCAATGTCCAAGAACTTCAAGACTGCCCTGCGAGAGCTGAAGTGCGGCCATATCCACCCAGGAACTCTTCAGAAAGGCGCTCTACTTGGAACAGCGCACATCATTCGCAAAGTACTCTGAGCCTTAGGTTGCGGGATGCGACCCAGCGCTAGATCGTAGAGCTAAACATCGCTCAACCAATCCATTTTTGGGTTGTGAAATCCCCTAGATAATAATAATAATGTGTGTATCGATTTCAGAGTGGTGAGAGATATATGGGTGGAAATGTGAGCTCCAGACGCCCATGCACAGTCACACCCTTCGGGAATCAACAACAACAACAACAAAAGTACACCTCGGTCAACTCATCCACGCCGAGCGCCATCCTCTTGGAATACTCGGAACCAGGAGCGCTACGGGTAACGCTCACCTTAACGGTCACACGTTGACCAAGCTGCAGGCCGGGATTGTCCGTTTAAAGGCCAGAGAAAAGGGAAACATTCCGTAAGCAACATTACAACGCCAGGCCACATACACGTCTAAAGAACGGGGAATGTGTGAACTGTGCTGGGCGGTGCTGTCTCACTCACTCTGTTTTCGCAACGTGGCACCGTCAGACTTTTACTTGTTTGGAACTCTGAAGGAAGCATAACGTAGGCAGCGTTTTCCCAACAACGCCACAATCGTAGGCAAGGTGAAAAAATGAACCTCCTCGGCAGGAGCTGACTTTTACGACCGAGACATCAAGTTCGAAGCCGAGGGCAAAAGTTCATTGAAAATGGTGGTGCCTATAAATAAATTCTGGAGCACGAAAGGCCGCTCGTGTTAATGGTGCTACTCACGTTTTCGAAGCCCATTAACGCCTGGAATTAAAAAAAAAGGAGGCATTACTTTTTGAACGACCCTCCTATAATGTGCGTAAGTAAATATGTTCCGTATAATCTTTATCTCTGAAATGCCGGACGGTACGAATCCGCTTGTGGTCCATCGGTGACACAAAACATTTGCGAATTTAGGTACTGAAAACTTTATATCTTCTGCAAATTGGGCTGATATTGAGCAAGTTTGTGCCAACAACATCAGTTGTGAATATTTCGGTTTTCATGTCGTCCACGCTGGTACGAAATGAAATGCTGTTGTCATTCAAGCGAGAAAATTAATGATTCATGAACGAAAAGTGTTCAATACACGTACAATTTGTTGATTAAATCAAGAAGTGAGCATGCACATGATTCAAGTACTTCATGGTACGTTTAGTCTTTCAAAGCATTGTAATAATGTGGCTCTGATTGAAGCGTAGGCAAGGCCGCTGCGGGCGATAGTCCACTCACTAGGGTGGCTTGTGTTTGCGCTTCAATGAAAGAACACACGGGACTTAATTATAACGGTGAGCTTGAGGACAGCGGCCTGAGGAAACAAATGAAGCCTGCTGTATTTTGTCGCCAAAGCGCAAGACTAATAATGGGTGTTTATGGTATCTCTAGTATTGTAGCCATTATTGAAAATTTCACTTCCCAATTACTTAAAAATCTATCCGGGAATAATTTTTTGATGGCAACTGTGCTCTAATCACTATTCAAACATTTTTCACTGCAGTATGCTAATTGCAAAGGGTGGGCCATAAGTAAGAAACTTAAAATATATATATATATATAACATTAAAACTAAAAATGGTAAAGCAATTTGTTTTTTGGAAAAGAAAGAGGAGATTTTAAAGTTTTATATCAAAATAATGCAACAAATTTAAGTATGGAGAACAATATCCTTCAAATAACCTCCATTATTGGTCAAGCAATTGCGAGCTCATGCAACGGTGCTGTGCATTACTTTCTCTAACGTCGCTGTTGAAATGTTGTTGATCTCCTGGCTGATGTTTCTTTTCAGCTGCTGCAAGGTTTCAGGCATATCAATGCCTTTAAGTATCCCCAGAGAAAGAAATCAGGAGCGCTTAAATCTGGAGATCAGGGTGGCCACAATGTCACCAGAACGAGAAATCAATCTGTTTGGGAAAATTGTCTCCAGCGTTTAAATTGTTGCCTTTGCTGTAGCTCCATCTTGTTGGAAAACGTATTTTCTGTGTTGCTGTCTTCAATTTCAGGTAACAAATATTTTTGAAGCATCTGTCTAAGCGGCCTCCGTTAACACGAATTGCATCACCGTTAGCATTTTCAAATATTGTCCAATAATCCTCGAAGACGTGATGCTACATCACACTGTTACTTTAGCTGAGTGAAGTGGACGTTCATGAATTAGCTTTGGAGTTTCTGGGGCCCAAAATCTACAGTTTTGTTGATTAACAAATCCACCGAGGTGAAAAATTAAATTCACCGGCTGTGATTAGATTCTTCGAAAGCTCTTCATTTTCTGACCACTGCAAAAACCTTTTCACAAATCTAACCGCTTTTGGTAGTCCATCGGTTGGATTTCTTGTATTGTTTGCATTTTATATGGATAATACATTAGGACTTTTGCCAAAACCGTCGCATTGAAGTACGTGATATTCCCAGTTGAGTTGGACGTATCCTAGTCTACGTTTTTGGCCGATCAGCATCACTCGTTGCAACAAGTTGCATTGAAGCATCATTTCGTACGGTCCGTGGTCTGCCACATCGTTGTTGGTCTGCTATTGACCCGCTTCTCGAAATTTTAATACCAGTAATTTTATATACTTTTTCGAAGGACTTTTCCCAATACCAGCAGTGTTCCTGCATATCTTCTGAACTGCAGTAACTGAACAATTACTTCGGAAGTAAAGCTCCACGATTCTTGCTCGTTGTTGCACTGAGAAACGATTCATTTTGAGAGCGGGATATTTCATGGATTTTAACAGCGATATGTTGCATTGTCGGTAGAATATCTACAATAATAAAAAAAAACTTCAAAACCTTTCATTTGCAAAAAAAAAAAAAAAACAAATCGCTTTACCATTTTCAGTTTTAAAAATACTAGACGACCTGTGACCCGTTGGGTCGTCATCACGATCGTCTTGTCCGTCTTTAGTGCCCATGTTGCTTCCTTCTCACCTGTAACTCATACTGATCTTCCTTCCATCTGTTCTTCGTTCCCAACTTACTGTTCCCATGCGTGTTGATCCTGTGTGGGAATACCCTCGTGGATGGGTTACACGTGTCTGTTATAAAACTACGTGTCCCTTCATTCTCTCTCTGTGACATCGCCTTTGTTGTGGAAACGGAGACTTAAACTTCTGAATAGAATAATAATAGTCACGATCGTCTGTGCTTATTTATTTAGCTTGTCATAAACCACACGCTATTCGTCCGTCCTCTCCTGCCAGTCAAGGAGCTGCCCATACGGCTCACTGTCAACAGATTCTATGCTTGTCTAACGAAAGCAAATTCGATTTATATGTTGCGTATTCCAGTTGTATTTTCCA
>LQNS02278142.1:881387-894562 GCA_001587735.2 Parhyale hawaiensis | reverse complement strand
ATCCATGCCCCATAGAATGGATAGGGTAGAGGAGTGAGTAGATCCATCGAATTTCTTCCCTATCTAAAAGTGAAGAAGATGTGTCAAACAAGATCACAAGCAAGACACAAGCAAGACACAAGCCAGACACAAGTAAACAAGCAAGTCCGGTTCACAGACTTTTAGTATAATATAGATAGATAGATAAATTATAAATTTCTTGTAAAAAAAGATACCACCTTACTTATGGCTCACCCTTTATTTGAGTCACTGCAATACTTTTGGGTGGCGGTACTTGGCCCTGATTGTATCTCATTGCTTCCCGTTCTTTCTGCTTCAGTTTTATTTTCCTTCTGTAACGCAATTGCACCGATTACAACAGTGACATCGAATATATTAGCTTTGTTCTTTATTAGTAACAACAGTATTGATCTTGAGGGACATTAAATAACGGATTCTGAAGATATTTGTGAAGTATCTTTACGTAAAGCCAACGCGTTTTGTTCTGCTGCATACACGGTAAGTCTTGGAGGACGGAGATAAGACAAGAGCCGAGGCTTCTATCCATTTGAAGGACAGGAGGCTAGCCTCTGTTGCGGGTTCAACCAGGGTTGCCAGTTTAATGATAAACTCTAGAACGAGACCCTTAATTGGGAGCTCGATTTGCAGTGAAATTTCATTTATAGTGACTATCGATAAATTATAGAAACATCGCTTTCCACATCTGAACGCGCGAATTGTAAAGGTTGAGACGTACACGCCCTAAGTTAATATTGTACAAATATATTATTATAAATATAGCAACACATTTAAAATTTCAAGTTACCCCTTATATTGTGAGTAAATTAAAAAGAAAACAGTAAATTTTAGTTTCGGCTTGTTTTTAAATTTTTCAAGAATTTTTTGAGCTCATCAAGCGATATTTTGCGAGTATCATTTGGCGACATTGGGCTCAGCATTTAGTGCTCTCCTCTGACCTTTTTATGTACTTGCCAAGTGCTCTGACCTTTTTATGTACTTGCCAACTGTACACATGTTGTTGGTCTGTGGCCTATATATTGATAGTGACAATGTTCTCGAAAATTAGAGAAACTATCGGTTTTCATGTTGAACAAGAGCTTTTGCAGCCCGAACTGGTTCCTCGGTTCCGAAAGTGTGCTGACCATTGACCCAGAGAGAGCGTCATCAAAAAGTTAATACCAAGAAGTCCAACCAGGAGAGGTGAAACGAACACATGGCTGATTTTATATGAAAAGATTGCAGGTAAAGCGTCAAACGAAGGGCGGCCCCTTGCTATTCTAGGACCGCTACTGTTCGTACTGTAAACTAGTGACATGTTCTCCTCACTGGAGAATACTATGCTCAACAATGCCAACGATCTCACTATGATTCGAAACCAAATCATACATGATTCAGTCGCCGAGTATTTTCATTGGGACATATCACTGATTACTGTATCGCATTTATACGGTACTTATCCTGAAGTGTACTGTTGACTGAAAGCAAGACAACTGTTGTGATTGTCGGTCGGTCTCGAACGCTTCTAACCCAGCATCCGTCACTAAAAACGAGTGACTCTCTGTAACAGGGGTCCATCTCTCTCTGGAGGTACTATTGTTTTCATTAATGTTAATTAAACTTACACCTGAGGATCAAATCAAGTGATAGGTTGCTTGTGGTTCGAGTAGGGTTCATCTTCTGTGCTAGGTCAAACCGACATTGATGTGGACTCTAGATGCTACAATGCAATTTTACTGGTTCTTTTGTATATATGGGAATTACCCAATTGCCGAACTAACTCTATTTGCTAACTCGAACCCGGATTTTCAGCATTTATTCTATTACTGCCATAACGAATATAAAAAATTTGCATTTATTGCAAAATGCTATTTTGCTAGAAACGCTATTTTGACTGAAAAAAGCTAGTCATTATTATATAAATGACCATAAAACTACGCTAAGTACTAACTATTTTGCAACATTTAAAAATATGTATAGATAAATTGTATTGCTATAACGTAATAATTAACATACTTAAGTATGCCGTTCTTCAAACTTTCTTTGAATTTGACCTTGTCTAACAATGGCTTGCAAAAGGCATTAGGAATACAAACATGTGTACGCACATGTCTGTAATGCATTAGTGGACCCGTGCGTGAAAAAATTCACGCAATAATATATGTATGTATTTGCTTAATATAGGTCGGTGCAAAATCGTATAGTTTTTTTTTGCATGTCATCTAAGGAAGGGAAGGAGTGTCTTGAAGACGACTTGAAATGTACTGCTCAGTAGAAAGCACGCATCTCTTACGATAATTTGAGTTGGCCGTCGTAGCGTTTTCCTCTATGTGTATTTTAGTAAGGAAAGTACAATCAATGAAGATGTGTCATCACAAATTTCTTTTGATGAAGAAGAAGAAGCAAGTCAAAGAGAAGACGATTCCGCACCGGCCTACATTAAGAAAATAATAATATACATGCATATATTATTGCGTGAATTTTTTCACGCACGGGTCCACTAGTGCATTACAGACATGTGCGTACACATGTTTGTATTCCTAATGCCTTTTGCAAGCCATTATTAGACATAAGCTTGCTCCCTAAGCATCTACATACTGTAGTTATCGGTAGAACCCGGGTCTCTAGCATTTACAAATACAAATAAAAATTTGCATTTATTGCAAAAAATGCTACTCTACTATAAACGGAAATTTGACTAGACACAAAGCCAAAAAGTAGTCATCTACAATATAATAAAGACAGATGTGTATTTATCTGCTTGCTTATCCATTTTTAGTCACGCTTTAACAAAACAGATAGGCGGAATTTAGCCCAGTTTGGAAGCTCTCGTCGTCCTCTCAAGCTCCATTGAAAACTGATAGGCAGAAAATAGGGCGGGTTGCAGAAGATGGCAAACGCATCTTAATTAGGGACAGTTGAAATTAAAAGATATCGATGGCTTAGTCTGATTCATGCGACTATTACCTTCTCCATACATCGAATCTATGGCAAAGTATTGGGCGGCCTCAAGTCTTAATGCACGTCTTGCATTGCCGAAGTTGAAATCTCAGCACTGAAGGTATCTGTAGCTTCCATTGGCACTCTCATGCATCTTGATACGTAGTTTCTTCCAACAGATGATTTCGTTGCTTGAGCTATTCTTCCCACTTTGATGCAAATGTCAACGAAACCGACGAAACATAAGTTATCACGGGCAGTAGACAATTATTTCTTCTAGTTTACTGTTTTTCTCTGACGAATCAGTTTTCTCTTCATAGGTCAAAGTTTGAGCACTTCAAATGAAATGAGGTGGAAAGGCGGTATCAACGGTATCATTGCTACGGAGCGAACACATTGTATATAAGCTGCCATTTTGTTTCAGTATGTTGGAGTGTTTTACTCAAGATGTTATTTCTGCCTGTCAATATATAGCAGACCTAAGGATGAGAGCACGGCAAAGGATCAATGAAGAAAATGAAGAAGCAAGTAAGAGAAGAGGAGATTCCGTGCCGGCCTAGAGGCAATAATTAGGCAAACATATCGATTATTGCGTGAATTATTTCACGAATGGTTCCACTAGTTATGTAATAAATGACTATAAAACATACACAAAGTAGTACGTATTTACCAATAAGAATTAACATATTTAATTATTAGGATACGCAGAATAACTAAATAATATATAAGTAACTTTGCGATGTTTCAACTTTATTTAAACTTCCTATGAAAAAAACGTAAGGAATTGTGCTAGTCACTGTCATTCTGGTCCCGATATTACCAGTTACAAAAGTGCTGGCAGTGGACGAGTGTACTGATACGACGGGAGGGCAGATTACGACAGCAATAATAAGCAGGCTTGAATTAAACAAAGAATCTGACATGTTTCTGTTAAATTCTTCTCAATTAGAACGCACTAATAGTACAACAATAACGCAGTTCATTGCGTCATCTTTATCGCTTCTTTGGCCGGAATCCATTAAGTATAACAACATATTGTTGCTGGTGACAGACGTTGCAGCACTAATTCAGAAAATCGCTGCTTCTTTATAAATTTTGTACCCCAATATACTGGTCCTTTCTTGCCTCGCACTCGGCTTGCACAGAGTTGCAGAAAAGGTACGGACGCACTTTCAGGACGCTGACAAACAAATATCAAACGTTAAAAAAATATTCCTGAATGCCCCAAGTAGATGCGAACTCTTCAGAGAGAAGGCGCCTGACGTGCCGCTTCCCCCATAGCCTATTGTAACGAGATGGGGTACAGGGATAGCAGCAGCATAATATTATGCTAGACATTTTACAGTGGTGAAGGTAGGACAAATATGCATTACGGAATCAGTTCATGTTATCTGCAAAAGCACTGTATTTATGAGACGTAATGGCAGTATGAATTTTTCTATTTCATGTAAAACACTAAGTTATTTGGTAAGCTCCTAGAATAGTCCAGCGCTTGAGTTATCTAGGAACCGAGCATTTACTCAGGTTCCTATTATATAATAACTTTCAGTTTTTCATAGCTACAAATGAAAGAAAACTACTGAATTTTAGCCAAAACTTGCAAAGTTTTACGTAGTATTTTGCTACTAATAAGAACTATTTTGCTAAAAATAAAAACTATTTTGCTATGATAACTGCAATAACGACTTTTTTTAAGTGCTATTTTGACTAGCTTTTTAGCGCTATTTTGACCATTTTTTTAGGACTAGAAATCCGGGCTCTAGTAGCATGTTACTGTACGTACGTGTTACTGAAGTGTTTATGAAATATATTTAAAACATTGCTTCGGTCTGAAAGTACTGGTTGAAATTGTTGCTTTAACGATTTAATTCAACTCTATTATTTTATTGCATAGGGAAAATATTAACAAAAGTGGCGGAAAATTTTCATAGTCTACGAATTTAATATCGCTAGTGATGCACAGTTTCAAAGCAGTGCCCTCAACGACAAGCTTGGATAAAAATCTACACTAGCTGGAAGAAGAAAAAAAATCAATGTTCCTCAGTGATATCTCAGAACTGTGTTTTCCGTATTTTCTTCTATCTAATACCGAAGCAATCTGTGGAAACTCAACACAACAGAAGCAATGTTCTTCAGTGATAAATCAGACCCGTATCATACTAACTTTTACCTCCGCCAAGCAGGTTATGTTGTCGTCGGGTTTGTCTGTGTGTCACTTTGTCTGTCACCACGATAACTAAAAAAGTTATGAACGGATTTTGACGAAATTTACAGGGTTTGTTAGGTATGTTAGGAAGAATAGATGATTAACTTTTGGTGAAGATCTGTCCTTCCGTTTGTTTGTCTGCCTAATTTTTCTCAAAGTCATAACTCAAAAAGATATGGATGGATTTTTATGAAATTTATGTGAGTTGTTAGGTATATCACAAAGAGTAAATGACCAAATTTTTGTGATAATCTGTTGGTTCGTTCGCAAGTTTGTTGCTGTGTTTGATTTCATGTTTGTTTGCGCAATAACTCAAAACCTTTTGAAGGAATTTTTATGAAACACACAAGAATTGTTAGTAATGTTAAAAGACATAAATTATTATATATTGATGCCGATCCCAGATTTATTTCTTTGTTTGCGTTGTGTTTGTCATAATGTTTGTTACGCTATAACTCAAAAATCTTTCAATGGAACTTTTTGAAATTTAAAGGGGTTGCTAATAGTATTAGAAGGCAAAAATAGTTAAATTTTTGTGTTGATCGGTTCTTTCGTTTCTATGTTTGAGTTATATTTGTTACAATGTTTGTTTCGCAATAATTCAAAAAGTTTTGAGTAGATCTTTATGAAATTTACAGGAGTTGTTCATAATGTGGAAAGGCAAAAATGGTTGAATTTTGGAAGAGAGCGATTGATTCGTTTCTATGTTTGAATTATGTTTGTCAAAATGTTGTTTGTTACGCAATAACTCAAAAAATTTTGAATGGATCTTTATGAAATTAGCAGGAGTTGTTAGTAATGTTAAAAGATATAATTGACTAAATTTTGGCGCGGATCGGTTAGCTCGTTTGTATGTTTTGCTTATGTTTATCATAATGCTTATTAGCAGCATAACTCAAGCAGTTATGAAAGGATCTTCAAAAACATTGCAGAAGCTGTTAATACTATTAAAAAAATTTATTAGATTTTGGAGTTAATACAAAAAACATTAGGGTTTCAGAGCCAATCTGACTTTTTCGTTACCGTTGCCCTACTTGGCGGAGGTATGCGCTCCCAGAGTGCTCTAGTCTTCTTTATGATACCGAAGGTGCCTGTGGATTTCTACAGAACAAAATAATTCTTCTTCAATTATGATGCCCGCAGAGCTGCACCATGCACGCCAGGAAACAACGAGCGTTACGGGGGGACTCATGAGAAACTATAGCATCAAAACGTGACGTCATCAATGGCGTCACATCGATGAATCTTTGGTTGAGCAGCCGATGAGTATTTTAACTAATTTTGCCAGAGAAATTGTCGTAAATGGCGATTTTTTTCTCCTAAGCCCATTAATAAATGAAGACAATGTATACTAATTGAACAATAAAAACCCAACATTGAAAATTGCAGTGGAGGCAGGTGCATGGAAGCTTTCACAGCATTAGCGTCGAAATTTGAGCTGTTATGGCGACTTGATCTAACTTCTTGTTTGAACTGAAGCCTTATTTACACTTCATATCCAGTTCACAATGCTCTTCACAGAACATATTTAAACATATCACCGTATGTTTTCGACCTGATTCATTCAATCTCAAACTCCTGACTGGCCAGCTATTTGAGTTGCACCCTCACACAAAACACCGTAAAATGTTGTCGTCATGTACAGAAAGTTCAAGTAATAATTGTTGTTGTGGTTTCTCTCGCGTACAAAATATAACGTTGCTTATATTTATTGGTAAAAAATTAAGAACCCAACCTAAGAAGGTCTGAGGTCCCACATTCAAATACTTCGACTCGTCGATGTGACGCCATTCAGCTACACGCGGTCACGGCTAAGTTTTTATTTTAGTCCCATTGAGTAATCCCGTTACACTCTTTTTTATGCACACTATGGGTGAAAAATGTTCGAAATCAGGCAGTGAATCATCTACCTAAGACCTACGAGCAGTAGCAGCCTAAACTTGACTCTACATGTATCTATTATTGATCCCTTCTGAGATCGTATCAAGGATGTCCAAATTTTCCCCGTCATTTACTTAGTAACTGACTAAATAACCGAGGGACAAGTTGAATTACATTTCCTATTGATAATTCTGGCTGTCTCTTCGTTCTGTTGTAGTTCTGTTGGTAGTAAACTGGAGCTGTGCCATGTACCGCAGTTAAACGCTTTTTACAGCGCATACTTGACGTATCAAGAGGCTTTCGAATAAGAATATCCCGTAACAATCAGGATGAGGGCAGCATTCCTCTGAAGCTCTTTCATTTGCTCTCGTTTCTGAAACGCTGCTATGTTGCTGAGACTGATACACAGATTATGTCGAGGACACTCAGGAGCAAAGTCAAGTCCAACTCTAGTTGGTGTACGTGGTGAATACATCAGAGTGGTGCACGCGCCATCCCGCTTCTTTCATTATCAGGCACTCCGGATGTTATGATGACATTCAAGATGCGATATTTAGCTTCAACTCGTGCAGTTTCGGCACGTTACAGCGGCCTGCGAGCACAAACCTGACAGGAAATCACTCCATCAGTGGAAAAAGCTTTCGACGCAGTAAGTTGAGAGTTGGCTCCAATGCAGCCCGCAGGTTCCAGTGTTGTTAGAGTATTTCTGATCGTGTCCGATATTAACCGCTGGTGCTGAAGAAAAACTCATGGTGCTGACCAGTGAATATTAACAGTTGGTGCTGATGATAAACTGATGGTGTTGACCAGTGAATATTAGCTAATGGTGCTGAAGATAAACAAGTGATTAGATTCAATAGCTCGCATTAGACGGGCCAACAGTCCCATTCGCAGAGAGCAGGCGAAACTTATGTTCTGCCCCTCTTTGAGCTATTGACTTTCCAACATTAATTGATGATGTTGATGACAAACAAATGGTGTTGCCTTCTGAATTCTGAATATTAACTAATTAAGTTGAAGATAAATTAATGCTGTCCATTACTGAGTATTAACTGATGGTAAGGAAAATAACCTATTGGTGCTGACTTTTTAATCTTAACAGACTATGTTAACTATTAAACTGTAACTGATGGTGCTGAGTATTAGCTGATGGTGTTGAGTAGTTCACTGATTACGGTGAACATCAACAGTTATTGATGGTGTTAAGTAGTCACAAGCAATGTAGAGTAGCAACTGATGCCCTTGAGCATTTACTGGTGTGGGTATCAACTCATAGTGCTGTGTAGTGCCTCATAGCGCTGGGTAAGTTACCCGTCGTTACTCTGAACGCTAGAAAAATGGGAGAGATCGTCTGTAATTAAGAAAGACATTATGGAACCACTGAACTACCGACTCAACGAACTGTCTGAGTTGCTTGGGTTAAAGCTACGAAATTGTTGTTTTCATTTAATTCCTAATACGTATAAGCAGTTGTGGACACTCCATAATGTTACTGAGAATTCTATACCCTAGCATTTCTCCAATTGTACGAATGGTATGACGATTGTTTTTTAGCCAGTTCTGTAACTCGCAATGTAGATAACTAGATGAAACGAAAGGTGATGATGTTATTTACATGTTGCAAGATACAAATAAATTGGAGTAAAGCATAATTAGCATTTCAGTAATTTGCAGTAAATTTTATGCTTATATTACAAGCTGTTGTTGTTTGATTTTTTTTTTTCAGCGGTGAATTTAATATTTAAATGTTTACTATTCAAATACTGCAGAAAAGAGTCAGGATATGTTAGGTTTTTGAACAATTCATTAGCTTTTTTCAGATATTTTAATAACTAATGAAAACTCAACACTGACCTCCAGAATTTACAGAAATCCCACATGCTTAGGTCTCGGGACAAGTTTCTTCAGTCATTGCTATGATCAATTTAGAATCAATGCAATAAAAACTTTACTATTTCGGGCATGCCATTTGTCTTCTTCCTGTCCTACATTTTAAAAATGAAATAAACTGTCCTAGAACTTTTTTCAAAAAATAACGGTTATCCACACCATTTTCTGGACCACTATTGCAAACTGTTTCTTGACAAACTAATCGACCCAGGTATATCTAAGCCTTTTCTCCGTAAATTAGACATTTTTCATCCGCTTCCGTATTACAACAAAGACTATTTCAACACCGTTAACACTGAAAACTTTCCTCTCTGAAGCTTACATGCATATTAACTTCAAATTTTCTAACAAAAACTCCTTCACCATAGGGTTTTATTTTAAATTCAAAGACAAGTCTCCTGCACCCCTCCTGTCTAGCGTTGTCTACAAATATCAATGCAGAAGCTGCAATGCTTCGTAAATAGGTAGCACTCGGCAACATGTTAAAGCTCGAATCGATCGACATTTAGGCGTATCCAGTAGAACCGGGCTACCACTCGCAAAACCTGCTCATTTTGCTCCCCGCCTTCATGCTGAACAAAATAATCATCCTATCACCACAAAAGACTTCTTAATCATAGACTTTTCCATCCCACTCGAACTCACAACACTGGAATTTCTCTACTTCCATAGAGCAAAACCAAGCCTCAATATTATGACCTTCGCTGTACCTCTACACACGGTTCACGTCTGACCCATTATCCTCTGACTGTACAGACGTTGGCATCTGGACTCTCCAAGCCCGCTCCCTGGAGTTGCATTTTAGACCTCCCCCGAACAACATCTCAGCTCCCAACAATATAGGAAATAAAAAGAATTCTGTTTTAGTTAGATAGGTTACCCTTAGATATTTTAGACTTCTGAAGATGGGAGGCATTCTCAAAACGTTAAGTTTTATATTAGTCGACTTAATATTTATAATTTAAACATATAAAAGTACACATAATATACAAATATTCATTGGTCTTGAGAGCAATGGCTTGATAACAACTGAAGATTATAAAAAACAAGAAACAGTTTACAGAACTACTCAAAAAATGTACTGTTGCCTTCAGCATATTGCTTGATATTGTACTTCAGTATCCATAAATTCTTTTCAGAACTTAAATTACCAGTCATGAAGTTAGTGAACTCGGTCACAAAAGAATAATATTATATATTTGACAGAAACACCATTCATTATATATAGTATTGTTCGCAGCGAATGTCAAATTGCCGATATACAGGTTCTTTTGCAACTAGCTTTTACATGTCAGTGTAACATACCAGAAACTTTTAAATAAATAGTGATTATAACTCTAATGATGGTGCATGGTAAGGTTTTGATATTACTGATCTGTAGTGCCGTTATCGCAGTACTAACAACTGAATTTCCAGTAGCGTCAGGAAGTTCCTTTGCGCTTGATGCTCGAGGTACTTTACTGAGAGACTTTTCAACGGTTTCCGATGAGCCTGGGAGAAGAAGAATCAGAAAACCCCATATTTCTTCTGCTACGAAACACAAGCAGAAGATACCGTTGGCCAAGCAAACCGTCGCTTTGCAGGAAATCCACCCGAAGACAGGTTCATTCAGCAGTCTTGGGGGCTCCACTGCATCTCAAGTTGACGGCGATCCTAATTCACGCGAAAACATCACAGAGGAAGAATCGAGCTTCCGAAAACCTTTTCTGAACGCCCTAAATCCACGTGTTCGGCGTCAGGCTTCAGCTTGGTGTCCTGCACCTTCACATCCTTGTCCGGCAGACACTACATTGCTGACGGCGAATACCAGAAGTGCCTCGCTTCATGTCTGTGCGGACTCCCTCCCCTTCAATATGTCTGTGGCCGGAATTTTCGTACGGAACTCTAACCACTTTGTCGACTACGTGCAAGAATTTACGTCGCCTGAACTTGGAAATCCTGTCGCTAAGTCCTGCATGAAAATTGATCTAGAAATTCATCGTAGGAGAAACAACTTATGGTCTTTTAGCTACTGGTCCTTTAGAATCAAGATCACCCAATTTCAAGTCAAGATCACCGAGCTCGAACTACAAGTGACCAACGCATCGAGCACAAATTGGGAGTTTCGTAATGCAGCTCTTTACTTCGCCGGCAACATTCAGAGGTATTGCGCCCCGCAAGACTGTACTTCATCTAGTCAGTGGTCTTCCACTTCACCTTCAACCACACAAGTGCCAAATATCTCCGGCAAAGGTAGCTATGTTAACTGTGCCTCCTGTATGCATATAGCTGCTTGTATTTTGCCAGAGTCTTACCAAGGCCTGGGTTTGTATCTTAAAAATGGTCTAAGGGTCTAAGCCCATACCGTCCCCGGACAAATTGGATGTAGCCTGATATTTCTTTGGTAACTTTTCTGCATATTTCGGACATACAGTAGGAGTCGGTGGATAGAAAACTTTATTTTAACCACTTAAATATTGCAGTTTACGCAAGTTTGAGTTTTCATTTTTAAATCAAACCGAAATATACAGAGTAGGTACCAAAACTACCAGGCTGTGTCTAAAAATTTAACCAGTTTCCATATAGGTCAGACCATTTACGTAACCTACGGACACAGGACTATAACTTAGGAGGCATTGGCCTTGCGTCTCGCATCCCTTTACATTATTACCTTCACCAAGGAGGTTATGTTTTAGTCGGGTTTGTTTGTCTGCCTATTTGTCTGTCTGTTTGTCTTTCTATCTGTCACCAAGATAACTCAAAAAATTATGGACGGATTTTACCGAAAATTACAGGGATTGTTAGGTATGTTAGGAGTAACAGATGATTAACTTTTGCTGAAAATCGTTCAGTCCATTTGTTTGTTTCTACGTCTGCCTCAGTTTTCTCAATGCCATAACTGAAAAAGTTATTGGCGGATCTTTATGAAATTCATAGGAGTTGCTACGTATATTACAAAGAGTAAATGACCAAATTTTTGTGACGATCCGTTGTTCGTTCGCTTGCTTGTCACTGTTTTTAATTTTATGCTTGTTAGCACAATAACTCAAAAAATATTTAATGGATCTTTATGAAATTTATAGGGGTTGTTAGTACGTTAAAAGACATAAATGATTAAATTTTGGTGCAGATCGGCTCAATCGTTTGCATATTTGACTCATGTTTGCCATAGCGTTTTTTCGCAGTATAACTCAAAAAGTTATGAACGGATCTTCAAGAAAATTGCAGAATCATCATTATCATGAAAACTTCACGGCCGGACCGCCACGGACAGGTAGTATAAAAAACCAATGAAGCAGTTTACAACACCGGGAAGCCCGGAACGCTGCTAAAGAAAGTCCTACAAAAAATCATTAACTGCTGACTTAAACGCCTGCAAGCCAACACGACCGAAAGCCGATGCCGGCAATGACGCTGTTATTACTATCAAGAGGCACAAATGATCAGATTTTGAAGTTAATACAAAGAAAACCATGGTTTCAGAGCCAATTTGATTTTTTTGCTACCGTTGCCTCGCTTGGCGAAAGTATGCGCTCTCAGAGTGCTCTAGTTGTTACTGTTGCCAAACAGTTTTTTCCCATTTTTCTCGTGTATGAATCTGCAATAGGTTGAAAGCTTCATGTAGCAGACCTGTTTTCTACTTACTTAGATTCTGCATCTTAGCGAGTTGCCTACGAGATAGACTCTGTCAACAACTTAAGGGGGCTGCGACCTGTAGAAAGAAAAAAATAGTAAAAAATACAATATTGGTGTTATTGATCTGAAATTTACACAGTACATTCCCATGATTGCCGCCCCGGTGCATCATGTGCTGTAGTTGAAGTCGACGTAGTAGACAATGTATCAGAATTGAAGAAACATTTATTTTGCTTGTTTGTAATCGTATTTTAAGCTTTGGAACCCACGGCATCCCAGCTACATCTTACTGGGATATCTTGCTAAAATTTTCGCAAATTTGAACGTCTTCAAATTCCACTTATCGTCTAAGCTAACGCTAGCTTAACAACGTACGTTTTCCTCAACATGTATCGTCTAAGCTAACGCTAGTCAAACATCCAATGCTCCATATGCGTCTTATAACATGTCTCATTGTTATATACGCGATTCGCACATACACATTCCAATGTGTGTTATATACGCGATTCGCACACACAACATTCCAATGTGTTAGCCAGTAACATTCAAATGTATAGACGCAGTCTTTATGTCATGCCTGGCGGTTCGTTTATGACCATGCAAAATGTGCCGGCATCCCCGCGCTGCCTCTGAGTGAATGGTATTT
>LQNS02278142.1:840674-871388 GCA_001587735.2 Parhyale hawaiensis | reverse complement strand
CCTGCACAAACAAGCAGGCGCGCTTCCTGTAGCGGCCCGAATATCCACACCAACTTGCGTCAGCACTGCATTGGTTCAGCCCAATCGATATTTAGCGGTGCATAGCCAACGTAAGTTTTGGTGGTGCAATGATTGTGTCTTTCTTGGTCATAAACTCCCGTTTCATTAGAACGCAGGGGTACATCGAACTTTAACTGATGCAGAATTGTCTTTTCTTATTTTTATATTACTGCTCTTCCACTCAACAAGAGGTGAATGAAACGTACTGAGCCTTAGCCTTTAGGCTTGTATCTCAAGGTACCAGTAAAGGAACGACGGACTGAAGTAACAGCTGAGAATACAGATCTTTGGCACTGTTTTATTCTGTTCTTCGATCAAATTTTCTCCAACATTGCATCACAAACGGAAACATATCTGCAATTAAGTGTATCATTGCTTCAAGGTTTAATATCTTACAAAATCTCTCGTATAGATCGGCATGCTGTCAGATTAAACACTGATATAGATCTCTTTGGAAGGGTGAATGCTAGCTAATATTTCGCTTCAGAATAGAGTTCAGTTTAGTAAGCAACGAACAATCACTGATCTATTTACAGATTCACTGTAGCTTTTGCATATGACATTCTTTTTATTACCTCCGCCAAGGTGGTTATGTTTTCGTCATATTTGTTTCTGCGTCTTTTTGTATGTTTGTTTGATTGTCTATATGTCACCAAGATAACTCAAAAAGTTATAGACGGATTTCAACGAAATTTACAGGGATTGTTTGGTAGGTTAGGAAGAACAGATGATTAACTTTCGGTGAAAATCTGTTCATCCGTTTGTTTGTTTGTTTGTTTGTTTGTTTGTTTGTTTGTTTGTTTGTTTGTTTGTTTGTTTGTTTGTTTGTTTGTTTGTTTGTTTGTTTATCTGCCTCATTTTTCTTATTGTCATAACTCAGAGAGTCACTCATGGATTTCTTTATGAAATTTTCATGAGTTATTAGGTATAATACGCATAGTAAATGACCAAATTTTTGTGATGATCAGTTTGTTCGTTTGTTTGTCGCTGTGTTTGATTTTATGGTAGTTAGCACAATACCTCAAAAAATTACGAATTGATCTTTATGAAACTTGCAGGAATTGTTAGTAATGATACTAGATATAATTGATTGAATTTTGGTTATTATCAGTTTGTCTGGTCGTCCGTTTGACTGATATTTGTCCGAATGTTTGTTAGCAGCATTCAAAAAGTTAGGAACGGATCTTCAAGAAAATTGCAGAAGCTCTTACTCCTGATGAAAGGCACAAATGATTAGATTTTCGTGTTGCTACAAAGAAAATCATGGCTCTAGAGCCAATTTCCGTTACAGTGCTTTGTTTGGCAGAGGTATGCGCTCTCAGAGTGCTCCAGTTATTTGGGGTTCAAAGGAGCAAGTATTGGCCAGGTTTCTTCTTTTCTCTCGTCTCTCCAAAGTAGGAGTTCCCAACATCGGATGCTTCACCCTTCCCCCCCCCCTCCGGAGGGGCGAGACCACCTCTTAGAGGGTGCAAAATCCGAGCTTGTTTCCATGTCCTTCATAGAGCAACCGATATTTGTTGCACAAGTTTCACATAAATTTCGTTTTTCTTCATCGTCACCTGCGTTTTTCCGTTTTGAAGACGGCGCGAGAACTTATTAGGAGTAGTTGTAGTTTTCTAGGAGTGCCAGGCAAGTAAAAAAAATTAGAACCACTGCTCTAAAGTAATAAACCGCGCATTGTTCCTACATCTGAAAACCTAGTATTTTTACTCTTGGAAATAAGCCATCAATATAGTTTGCTGTTGGCTTTTATGAACTTACCTAAAACATTACTCTAAATTTCAGCATAACAGGAAATTAACAAGCTTTTTCCTATTTAAAAATTTGCCATATATGTCACATTCGGCACATTCATCCTCTCCGTTGCATAGAATGGAAATTAGTTATTATTTTCCTATGATATTAATAAAAAAAGTGACCGGTAGACTCCAAATCTCCATAAACGCTCGGCCATCCACAACGACCCATGAGAAACATGAACCTTGGCAAAAGGGACGGATGGTACCCTCGCAGCACCAAAACAATGCTTACGGGACTCTACAACCTAGTGACCAATTAATGAGCACCACGCCCTGCGGCCCAAACCACGACAAGCTATCGTATTACCCTAGATCACACGCAGTTACCTCTCCTGTCGAAATTTTGGCCGTTTTGAAAGCTAAGGTTAAAAGCTTATGGGGCATAAAAAATTTTAGTGAAAGTTAGCTCGTAATATAATATATTCTGGATATATGATTTCGTATAAGCTTTAGGGTACTGAAGATCGCTCTCTGTAACTTTATCATTTGCGGCCGGGATGTGTTGCCCGTATTAAAACTCCTTAGAATTTATTTGTCAAATATAGGACACTGATAATGACACAGTCAAGAGTTATAAAAAAAAACATACAGTTAGTCGTGAAAAAGCCGCGCTTAGTATTGTCGCTTCGTGAGCCACTTACAAACAGAAGAAGCGGAATACCTTAGGATGACTCTTATCGAAATAAAGACAGTTGCTCCTATTAAACTGTTCATCGCTCGACAGAAATTGCTTGCTAGACATAGCTGAACTTTTGTTGTGATTTTCAACGACGTAAGCTGTTATACTCACATACTGTTATTTGCCTGCATCCAAGGAGTTGTGATAGGCTGAAGCTGCCTATGTATGAGCGTCCCTTCCTTTTTTTACCCCCTGCGTCTGTTCCGCAGTACCAACCTCTACCAAGTAAATATTTTCAGTTCTTTTTACCTTGCAACTGCAGTTCGATTTCCTGCCAGTCTTCTAAATTTCTGTCATAATTATGTACCAAAATTGATGTTTCTTTGGAGCGCTTGCAGCGAAAACGAGCATTACATTATCAGCTGACGGACGACACCTCCCTTAGGACGTTACGCTAGTAGCAAAAAATGTTATGCAATGCATTTTACCAGCTCTATAGTTTGTAATACGAGTATTATATTACCACCCGCGAACAAAGTGAGAGAGGTGGTAATGTTTCCGTTGAAAATTCAAGTATAATTATATGCGGTACAGAGCGTTGAAAAATTTAGTGTAAAGTTATCATAGCCGTATCCTGTGGCGTATTTTTTTTTTTTTTTTGCCAATTTCAGCTGTTTAAAAAAATAGCAGTGCTTTTAATTTATATTACGAAAAACAATTTTCTCTGTAAAAATTCAATTTTCAAGAGATTTTGATGATAATTGTTAGTAAAGTTAGTCTTCCAATGCTCTATGCTTACATTTTGCCTAAATTTCAAAAAGTGTAAAATAACTTGGTAAATGGCGTTCAAATTCAGAATAGGCCACACAAAATAATAGTCACACTCGTGAAAAACGAGTTTCCTATGATGAAAGCCTATTTCAAGACCTTTAAGATGATGTCATGCACGACAAAAAAATCAGATTAAGTGCATTTGCCAGGAGGAAAACTGATACAAGTTCCCCAGTATTGACGCGCACCCGCATGTTGCCCGTCACTGCACCTGATAGGCATGGCTAGACGAACATTCGTGCTGCGGTAAGTGGGTTATACGTCGCATAACTGGACAGTTGGCAGAGTTACAGTAAATTGGTGTTACTCCTGACTTAATGAAGTCCATAAACGAAATAATAGCCAGTGCCAATATAGGTAAAGTTTCATTCATCCTTTTTAACCCAATGAGTGCAAAATCGTGATGGAGCACATTTTAGTGTGGTGCTCTTACACGTTAAGCTGGAGTCTCAGCGGCATTGCAATCGGATGGATAATATTGTGAGTATGCGATTTTCATCTTTCATCATCTATGTGCATTGTGTTTCCTCGGAGATGGCTGGCTCTGCAATGATTAGATAAGATGAGATTGCTGCTCTGCACCAAAGAATCATCAAGGGGTGCAGCCGAACCACCCCAGCCCTCTATAAGTAAGCTATTGACATTGTATCAAAATCATTTAGACATTTGTGGAAGATATAAGACAAAGTATAGAATAAACTCAGTGAGGAAATTCTTCGTGCAAGAACGACTAAGTGCTGCAGATCGCGGAGCTCGGAGACGCTATGTTATTTGGGACATGAAAGAACATGGATTAGATGGTCTTTTAAGTTTCGACCGTGAAGAGTTCGTGTGAGTCTTGGAGGAGTTTGTAACTGTGGAGGGTGTGGCTCCCAATGTTTGCCAAGGCAATTTTTACACGCATTGATTGTCTCTTCTCCCACAACCTAGGATGGGATGTCTATTCTACTGGAAAAAATGCTGACTGAGAGAGGTTCTTCGATACTTATTTATGTTTGAGTTTTTGGTCGTTGTTCCGCAGATGTTTATTAACTTCTCTGTCAAAAAATCCGGCACGTCGTTGCAGCCGTCTATATTATAATTCTGCTTGAGGCTCCATCCGTACGTGTATCTACACGCTTCGATCTTGAATATAAGATAAGGGAAATTCAACTTGTAAAAAGCTCTGATTTTTGCAGGAAGGAAGTTCAATAATAGCTGCTACTGTTCACTCACACTTGGAGAAATTTTCAGTCAGTTTCGAAGCAAAGACATGAAGTTCATTTTACACGTATCATTCAAACATATACCGATCTTCATATCTTGTAATCTCTACTTTACTAGGATCGCATAACGACTCAGGTATAGGATAATCCGTAGCTAGAACGTAATTTGGGCGTTGTAATCTTCACGTTTCATAATTTCGGCCCTTTTTAATTTTTACCCTTCATTTCTACGACACAGGTCTCAGAAAATATCTACTTTACTAGGATCACATAACGATTCAGGTATAGGATAATCCGTAGCTAGAACGTAATTTGGGGCGTTGTAATCTTCACGTTTCATAATTTTGGCCCTTTTTAATTTTCACGCTTCATTTCTACCACACAGGTCTCAGAAAATATTGAAAAACAATGCTTCGAACTCGACTTCGACTCTCTGGAATTTCCGTCAGTTCCTGGTCTTTTAGCTCTCTTCAATCCAGCTTTTCAGTTATTGCACAAGACATCGATGTTTTGCAGGGCAGGGCTGCAGTTCAGATTTCTTTATTCAGTTTAGGAACTTAATAATTTTTAAAAAATCTTAGTAAACATCTCCAGACTTATTTTTGTTGAACGAAGCTTTAGGCGCTGGTGACATTAGGGGCTTTTTAGGGCGAAAAATCTTCAAACGGTGTGGAGCTATCATACTGCGAGCGGTATCCAAGATACGCATTTTAAACTTTATTTGTATAGATAGGGATATAAACTCAGACTAAAGGGAAACATTGGGCAAGCGTCTAATATTTAAAAAATTATAAGGACATTTGGCACAGTTCCTGTACATTTATTCCATGGACATCCTTTGATAACGTTTTGAGTTAAGTTTGTTGAGCTAAAGATATCCAAACATTCCCTTACTAGCGGAGCCAATGAAAAGGAAACTGGAAAAGATAGGCAAAAACAAATGCAGTTCGCTAAACAAGAGAAGTGTAAAGAAAATTGGTCGAGTGTGCTTTTGTTTTTGCCTTACATATATTGCACAGCTATAGGTGTATCATAAAAACTAATAGTAATTTATATCCATGGAATATCTATGCGTTTCGCCCTTGAATGCACAAGAAAAAGTGGTGAAAGAATCATGAAAATTGAGCCACATGACAAGAACCATGTGGCTAGAAGATACTCCGAGTATTGACATAATAACTGCACATGAAGAAAGAAAGCCCAATAAACGAAATAGATACTCGTAATTCCTGAGCAGCTGTTAGTGACATGGAATATTGAAATGAAAGTTAAATTTCCACGATGAATGTTTTGCAGCAGATAGGTTAACCAATTCCATAGATAAGTAAAAGGGTGAACACAAGTTATAAATCTTGAAAGGTCACATAGCATATTGCACATTTCCAAAGTACAAATGCTTAACGAAAATTACTAACAAGAAGGTACAAATAAACTGAATCAGTAATCAAAGTAAAAGAATACTGCACAAAATAGTTTGAGCCTCAGTCTCTTCAAGAAAGACTTGCTACTAGAGTAGGAAATAAGGGGCGTACAAAAATTATGCCCTTAGATATGCGGAGCCCAAGGATGAGCGTGTTCCCAGAGAAGATGAACAGAAACTAGACATAGAAATAGGTATGCAAGTGCTAGGAAGTAGAACATGACTAATTAGGGGAAGAGGTTCAGAGGGCTTAATTACGTCTAAATTCTAAGGTAAGCTACAAGTTTCCTTTGGTCAGCATCCCATGTGTATCATAGACGAGTTACGTGCGTTTTGTTAAGCAATGTATGTTTGTTAGGCAAAGTGTGTCAAGAGTACACGAGAGGGATTATAGCCGACATGGTGCAATATGAGAGGAGCGTGTGAGACAAGATGAGATGCATTAAGTCTGATGCAATTACGTCTTTCTCCGCCGTTATCTGCTGATTTCGATTATGCTGCCGTGACTGTGACTATAGTTTTATCATATACTACACAGTCTGCACTTAACCAAACTACATGAGCTCTATGGTTTGGCATATTTCACCAAACCGCAGAAAACGGAAACAAAAAATCTTTCTGAAATTGGAACTCACTCAGAACTTGGCAGGATAATCGAAAGTTTACCTCTGACAGTTACTATAGTGTTAAAATAATAACAGCTTGAAACTGCTCCAGGAACAAGTTGAAAGTGGGGAAGATGAAGCTGTGACTGGGGCATGGTAACCGAATTATTCGACATAGCTCTATGCTGATAACACCGACATCAGTCGTAACTGACCACCCGACGTCACTATAAATGAGGCTACTCAAGCGTCGCCGGTCAAACAGCGGGATTTATGTTCAAACATAGATTGTGTACAATAGCGTTCAATATGTTCGTAGCTGTTTAAAAAAAAATAGAAAACCGTGGAATTTCCACGGGTCCCGCTAGTTCTACTGTATATAAACTTGAATGTTCTATCAGTCGCCCGTACGTACAGCTTGTTTCGCAGCTGAGACATCAATTTTGTTGCTCGAACTTGGATTCTTCCCATTTTATCAACATTGTTGCACCGACGTGACGACCAGAAGATACTCTAACTTGCTAATACCCTTGACATTTACACATTACCTTATAGAATAATTATTGTCTTCTGAAAACTTCTTTCTAACATAAGGCACCTTGGGGAAAATATTGCCTGTGCGGTGTCTAAAAAATCAAGAATAGGTAGCACTTCATTTTCTACCAATAGATTGCTCCTCAACTGCGTAGAGAATTCAGCAAGGTGAGATAAGTAAAGATTATTTTTATGATAAAGCATACAAAATTGACTTAGTCGAGAAACATAATTGCAATAGCTTGTTCTATAGATGCAAAATTTCATTTCAAATACCTAGCCAAGCTAGGCTATCAATTAAGTTATTCATCCAGAATGTTTTTCTACTGTATTTGCAAAAGTGAACTTAGTTGAAAAGTTCCTACTTGATGCATGTCTCGTTTTTATTCTACTAACATAGGACGATTTACTTGGTACGTAGTTATTTCACGATAAATATTGACTGCATGTTCAACGACGAATCGTGAATATCGCCACAGGATGTAGAACGTTCGGGAGCATCCTGTTGACGGTCGAGCAAGACGTCAGCGAACTGGTCGATGCGCCTTCTATCATGGGAGCAAATAAGCAGTATTTTTTTTTTGTCCTGCTAGTTTCTTCGGCTTCTTTGTTAATGTCAAGTAAAAAAAAAGATCATGAACAGGCCAGGGGAGCACTTGAGGCTCAAAATTTACTGTACCGCGTATAGTAGCAGATATTTTTTTTTTTTTTTCGAACAATTGCATGGCATGCATAGACTTTTGCTTTAATATTACGTCGCCGGAGGGAAAAGAAAAAAGTATTTCTCTGATGCTTTGATGTTTTCTTTGCAAATTTTGTTAAAAGTTCTTCTATCTCGACGTTTAATCATACGCTTCTGAACAAACTGTTGTTGCAGCTGCTTGAAATTGTAGCAGACCGCAGGTCAAAGGTGGAAGACGAAAATAAATCGAATGCATTAAGATATTCACTGATAGGATTCATTCTCAAGAATGCCATATTACTCTGGATAAAACCCGCTTGATTTATGATATTTTAAACACGATATACTTTACTCCAAAAGTGCTTCTGACACATGCGAGCACTTGGCTTATTGAATTCATCTGCTCTTTTACAAGTCATAAGCCAACGCTTTTTCAAAATTTTATCCTTCAGAAAGCCGAAAGAGTTCGTAGATGCTTTGATACGCCTTTTTGTTCAACCATTAAGACTGAAGGACACTCAGAAGATGCAAATGCGTTAAAGAAGAAACAATGTAAAATAGCCATGAATGAACGCGCAAGTAACATATGACGCCGCAAGTTTATTACCCGAAGTGTACGACAACTTGGGCCCTCCGCGTGTGCTAACCTGTCCCATTGCATCATCATTGAATACTATGCACAGAGTTGTCTTTAGAAGCTCTGAGGCGTTTTACATTAATTTTAAATCATGCATTCAAATTTGAGCAGATAATCAATTTTAGCTTGCAAATTTATTCTCATACTTCAAAAATTTCGTTAGTAATTTAAAGCAACCGAGATAATGTAGCAGTTCCCACTGACTACCAACAAAAGTTCATTGCAACAGCCTCAACTCGCAACATGTGTCGAGGTTATTAAACTGGCGGGATGTCAACTTAGCCAGTCAGCCGAAATATGCTAGATGTCTTGCTACCCCTAAGATTTTCAAGTTGTTTATTCTTTATGAAACAGTATTACTTTGAATCGTTCGCCCTCTAGAAAAAAAAATCGCTACCGCAAAGCTGGAATCGCTCACTATCCAAAGAGTAAAACCATTAAGGAGACAAATCTGCAGTTACCACGGATAACTTAATTATAACTGAGTGATTAAATGCTCTTCTTATTTCATGTTCCTCCTCTAAATTTTCAAATTAAAAGTAGACAGTTGCCGCGTACTCTATTAGGTATAAAACGAATTTCCAGTTATGCAGTCAGTAGCAGCATTTGGCTCAGCGTTTGACGCGTATGCACCTCGTCTGTGAGGCACTTAGCATTCACAGAAACGGAAGAGTAAGAGGGCACGGGTCATTGCGTACTAGTACCACTCATTGATGGCTCAGGAACTTTTAACGATCCCTGGTCGACTGCAACCAAATACTCCTCTGGGGTCGGTTGACTTTAGATCTTCAAGTTGACTTTACCTTAACATTTTGCCTATAAAACAAATAAATACTATACCATAGGACCTCGTGTTTCATCACAACCAATACCCCATTCACCTAAGAAACTCTTCGGTTCAGAAACTTCAGCTTTCATTTGCTCACCACTTAAATTGTTGTGTCTGTTTTTTTTTTTTTTTTTTACTTATAGCCAAACTCACTGTAAATTTTAAGTTCTCTTTGTAGTAACAATAAGAATTGTATTTATTACTATCAAGGAGAAATATCACGGGTTGCTGATACATGTTAGGTTATTCCTATGATCTTTGATGGTTTCCAGCTGGGTGGAGTTACGAGGGTCGTACCAAACATAGTGCCTTACTTTCTGCTCCCAAAGAGATTGCAATTACAGTGTTGTGATGACTGAACCTATGCACTGATGACTTGAAAGTATTATTTCTTTGTCTCAGATATTGACGATGCGACACTCTAAGAAACGAAACCCTATCATGAACGTGCGTCAGAAGCATTGAATTCCTCCACGATGAAAAAAATTGAACCAATCAACTCTCACAGGTGCCTGGTGAACGTTTCGAAACCGATGCAGCTGACTGCATTTATTAGGAGACTAGTGAACACCTGCGTGAAAAAATTCAAGCAATAATCGATATTTTTATTAATATAGGCCGTTGCGGAATCTTCTCAGAATTACTTCATTTTCTTAATTGATCCATAGTCGTGCTATCAACCCTAGGTCCTCTGTTCTATGACTTACCTTTTCCACATTTTCCGTTCATGCTTATCAGCAGCTTCCATTCACTTTTGTTCCCATTCTGCTTCAAGTCTTTCTTGACTGTATTGCATAGACCTTGGCATGTACGATTCATCTCTCTCCAATCGTAGCACGTCTTCGCTCTTAAGAATGTAGTAGTCTCTTACTTCTTATTCGTTCCCTATCTTCCTTCTTAATTAGAAGTGCGCCTTCAATATAGTGAGAGGCAGAAGTAAATCTTGAGAAAAACACTGCAACAAGTTTTAATGTAACTCCAGCCAGCTTATATACATGTAAGCGCTCCGTAGCCAAGATACCGTCTTGCGGGCTTAAATATCTGCTTCACTGAAGTACTGAAATTTTTGGATTATGAAAATTCGCACCGTCAGAGAACGACAGTGTGAGGGATGATATGCGTGATATATGGAGCTGGAGGAACACATGGTAATGGACAGAACATGGAATAGCAAGATCTGCTCCAGCGACCTCCTTTGAACAGGGATAATACTGCTGTAGAAGAATAGAAAGACAGTAAGCTAGAAGAAACAGTTGTCTACTATCCGTGAAGAATCATCTCCTGAGTGCTCCGTTGGTGATCTGTCGAATTTATGCGTCGAGACCTGAAAGAAAAAGTTATAAAATCTGACTCCAGAAACTGCATATATATTGTTCCGATTTCAAAAAGTGTTTCAAGCAAGACGTGTCTTCAGATAAAGGGATAAGGATCAGCGTTTGCCATCTTCTGCAATATGGTCATTGATTTGCAGAATCTGCTGCCTGGCCTATTTTTGGCCCATCTATTTCGTTAAGAGTGTGGCATGAAAGATACCTACATATCAATTTATGAACAAATAAACACACGACGGTGTTTATTATATTGATGTTGATGGGTTTGTGAATTTCACAGTGGTGATAGAGATGTGAGTGAAAAAGTGCGCTCTGGACGCCCATGCACAGCCACTACCCCGGAAAACAAAATCAAGCTGTCAACTCTGACCATTACATTGAAACGTTGACCCAGTTCAAGGCCCGGATTGCTCGTGTAAGGTCAGAGAAAAGGGAACGTTCGGTTTGCAGCACTACACCAAAGCCATACACAAGTTTAAAGAGCACAGAATGTGCTGTCTCATCCGATCTGGGACCACCGTTAGACTGCCACTCCTTCGAACCTCTAAAAGATGCATTACATGGGTAGCGTTTTCCTTACGCCTCGACGGGCGTTGACATTTACAACGAGGCATCAAGGCTCTCCTTAATCGCCTGCAAAAGTGCATTGAGAATGGTGGTGACTACGTAAAAAATATATATATATATATTTTTGAGCATTAAGGTAACTCGTTTTCATGGTGTCCGTTTTGTCTTCGAAGTTCTTCAACTTTTCGAGTTAAGAAATAGGAAGCATTGTTTTTGGAACAACCCTCGTATAATTTTATAATTGACAACGAACTTGAAGTAGAGCCAGTGCATGCATACAGGCTTCCGGGTCTATCATTGGAGAGCAAAATAGCGAGTTATCTGAACAGTGCACTAACTGCTTTGCAAACAAATGTTCATTAGAATTGATTCAATTTCATACAGAATGTAAATTTCCCGCCGATGTCTTTCAGCTATGTCCACTTTTATTTCGAGAAATCATCAATCAGTGAGAGCCGCAAAGGTAACGTATTGTTTGGAATGTTCACAGCCTTCGCACTTCGTAGGCTTCCGCCAAGGAGGTTATGTTTTTGTCGCAGTTTGTAGGTCTGTCTGTCTCTCTGTTTACCAATATTTGCTTGTCTGCTACCAAGATAACTCATAAAGTTATGGAGGATCTTTATGATATTTGCAAGGATTGTTAGCTGTGTTAGGAAAAGAGAATTACTTTTTAGTCGAGATCCATTCAACAGTTCGTTTTCTACCTGATATTTCACGCAAATATAACTTAAAACGTTATGAACTGATCCTAATGAAATTTTCAGAAAGTGTTGAGCCCGATGCCACCGTAACAACTTTCGTTACTGGAAGCAGCTTAGCAGCAATTCAAAAACTAATCCGTTTACGTAGCCGCGACTCGGCTTCACCTAGCGCAAAATTTAACTGTATAAAAAGTGTTAAAAATCTCAGCCGCCACTGGAATTTTACCCCAGAGCAAGTGTCAATGGTGAACTTTCAACTATCGCTCTAAAGTATGAGCAGTTTGTGCCCACAGACATTGATATTATACGAATTAGTGTACGATGTTCATAGACGTCCTGCTGAAGTCACGGCCACGACTACGCAGTAGGATTAGCTGAGTTAGCTCTAGACTTCTGGCGGCAACGAGAGTTGTTACGTGGACACGAGGCTTTACAAATTTCCCTAAAGAAAATGACCAAATTTTTATCACCCGGGAAGAAAGTGAGAGAGGTGATAATGTTTTCGTTTAAGTTTTATTGGATTCGAGTGTGACACGGTGAAGCATGACTGCGTATGGGGTGACCTGCATGTAGTTACGCCGAAAACACATTCGCCGACAATCATCATATTATGTACCTATTCACTCTCTTTGCATGGGCATTCAAGCTGCTATGCACGTTTCTTACTTTTCACATTCCTTGTTTCAACCTCTACTTTGTATTTAGCGATCTTGTCATTACTTTGGCCAAGGAGGTTATTTTTTGCTATTGTCATGTTTGTCTCTGTGTTAGTCTGTCTGACTGTTTGTCTGTCACCAAGATTACTCAAAAAGTTATCAACGGATCTTTATTAAATTTACAGGGATTGTTAGGCATGTCAACAGTAACAGATGATTAACTTTTGGTGAAAATCAGTCCATCTGTTTGTTTGTCTTTTTTTTTTTTTTTTTGCTCAGTGCCATAATTATCTCCGCCAAGGAGGTTATGTTTTCGTCGGCTTTGTGTGTCTATCTCATCAACTTTTGGTGAAGACCCGTCCATTCGTTTGTTTGTACGCCTAATTTTTCTCAAGGCCATAACTCAAAGAGTTATGAACGATTTTTTACGAAATTTAAGTGAGTTGTTAGGTATATCACGAAGAGTAAGTGACAAAATTTTTGTTATTATCTGTTTGTTAGTTCGTGTGTTTGTTGCGGCATTTGATTTTATGCTCGTTGGCACAATAACTCAAATTTTTAAAAAGCTTTGAATGGATCCTTATGAAACTTACAGAAGTTGTTAGTAATGTTGAAAGATATAAATGACTAACTTTCGGTGTAAATCCGTTGGTTCATTTGTTTGTTTGTTTGTTTGTTTGACTTATATGTATCACAATGTTTGTTAGCAGCATAGCTCAAGTAAGTTTTGAATGGATCGCTATGAAATTTACAGGAGTTATCAGCAAACTTAAAAGACAAAAATGATTAAATTTTGGTGCAGAGGTTGGTTCGTTTACATGTTTCACTTATGTTTGTCATTATGTTTGTTAGCGAAAACACTCAAAAAGTTAGGAATGGATGTTCAAAAAAATAGCACTAACTATTAATACTATCCAAAGGCACAGATGATCAGATTTTGGAGTTCATACAAAAAATATCATAGTTTCAGAGCGAGTTTGAATTTTTCGGTACCGTTGCCTTACTTAGCGAAGGTATGCGCTCTCAGAGTGCTCTAGTTCAAAAAGTTATGGGCAGATTTTCATGAAATTTGCATGAGTTCAGGTATATTACGCAAAAAGATATGGGTGAATCTTTAGGTATGAAATGTTGGTAATGCTAAATGACGTAAATTATTAACTTTTCTGATGATGCCACTCAAGATTTAACAAACCAAGCTTCTGTTTTATTATGAAAGGACCTCTAGATTATTCAGTCACCGAATGATCTTAACTTCCTGTCATCTTTTGCGAGATTTATAATAGTTGTATTTTTGGAGCTTGTTCTTAACGGTCATGATTTTTAAAATTACTAAACCCAGATAAAGTATTAATATTTCTCGGCCGTATGACTAACACGCCTAGGCGTGGAAGTTAGATTCCAACGTAAGCGTTGCTGCACTAGTCATAATGGCCGTCCATTTTCATCTCAGCCTCCGAGACGTTTATCCTTACTGCCTCTCTTTTGCTTCTTTTGATTTTTCAAAGTTCACATCGCGTGTCTTCCATTTTCTCTCTTGCTTCACGCATTGCGTGCCTCTGTTCGTCAGTACTCCTGCACGTACATACTTAAAGGGGTGCGTTGCACGTATCTTTCTCTCTGCGTTCTGCATATTACTTTCCCTTCCTCTCCATGGATCAGAATGTGAATGTTGTGTAAGTGGAGGCTGAAATTGGAAGAATAAGAACTAAACTAGGTTAATTATCTAATAATAAATATGAAATCAATATAATAAAAATTTACCGTTTCGGGATGAGAAATCCCATCCACCCACACAACTTCTGCCCAGTGTTATCTACCGTTACCAGTGCCAGGTATGCCGTGCCTCTAACATCGGTAGCACTGGAATACACTTCAAAGCCCGCATTGACCAACATTAGGTGTATCGAGTCGAACCACTTGCAAAACCCTCATACTCAGCTCCCCGACTGCATGCCGAGCAAAACAACCATCCTATCAGCAGGAGCGTCTTCTCAATCATACTCTTTTTCAACCCAATCGAGGTCACAACACTAGAGTCCTTCCGCATCCACAGAACAAAACCCAGCCTTAATATTATTACCTCAGCTGTACCGCTTCACACTGTCCATTCTTAGCCTCACATCTGCCGACTGTACAGGAGCTGACATCCAGCCCCTCCATATTTATTACTGGAAGAATGAGTTTCAGACTTGGTCACCATTCAGATCACACTGTTTTCTTCCACAGGTGGATGATCATTTATATCTTACCTGCAACTGACGGACTGCATCTCACGAGAGAAACCTAAAGCGACAAGTGCTGATGCCAATGCTTGCGACACGTCCCTCTCCTAGATTCTTCCCTTCTCGCGTTAGAGGCCGCCCTATAGCATTTGCCTTTTGCATCACTGTAAATTCCGCTCACGTTGATGCAAAAGACAAGCGCTATAGGGCAGCCGCCGACTCAAAAATAAATGGAATTTAGGGGAGGGACGTGTTGCAAGCACTGGCATCAGCACTTGTCGCACTATGTGTTGCATGGGCATTAGGTTTTTCTCGTAAGGTGCAGTGCGTCAGTCGCAGGTAAAGATATAAATGATCTTCTACCAGTGGAAGAAAACAGTGTGATCTGAATGGTGACAAAGTCTGAAACTTCTTCTTCCAATGCTGAAACATAGTATACAACATCCTGTTATGGAATTGTACGAGATATTGGGAACATTATTTTGCTACCGTTTCGTTTTCCTGAGACAAACAACATTAATATAGTAAAAAAGATCACTGTTTACTTTACAAAGCTTAAATCGAAAGCAATTAATTTTAGTGTGTCATGCAATGAATCGTACACGAAGTTCGCTCTGTCGGCATCAAAAAATACGGCTTGGTACATTACGCCATTGCACAGTCTAGCTCAATCATTCGTCAGAGTTGGCGTGGCATTTGTTGGGTAGCAGCATGTGACGGCAAAAACCATCTAAACTTTGAATCCAGCCTTAAAAAGCATGCAAAGCCGGCATCCAACATGCAACTTTTGTCGCGCTGAAGAGTGGGGGCGGAAAGCCAACTCAGCTCAGCCGTTTGTGTTGCAGTGGCCATGAACACGCCTCTTCCAGCATATCGTAATATGCGGCGAAAGACCTAAATATGTCTTTGGAAACTTGAACTCGCTCAGAACCATGAGGGAGAGTCCAAGCTATCACTGGCTCTTGCTAAAATGTAAAAATTTCAGAGGGAGCTAATGAAATCAACAATTTTTTAGACAGTTTACTTAAGTGCGAGCTGAAGACGTCATATGGTAACCTTAGCGGATTAGTTGTGTTGTCTCGTTTCTAGGTTTCAAGAAGCCGTTGCTAGCTCTTGTACATGAAAAGTTTATTTGCATACATCGCAGAAGCGAAGGCGGCCTATCAATCATTCGGGATCACCGAAGTTGACGAGAAACAAACCTACTATGTATGATTGACTCTATGCTTTTAGTCATCAGTGTATGTTTTTCTTTTACAAATGGTCTGGTCGGAGTACTTTATGTTGCGGCTGGGACAGGAAGCTTGGTTATCAAGTTAAGAACTCAGAGGGCGAGGAGAGAGTGAGTGACGTCGTGACAAGCTAGTCCTGTGGTGTCGGCCGCCTAGAGACGCCAGTTTGTGCGTGGTTTTTGGTGCTATTGTGAATATTGAGTGCTTTATGAAGACGTAGATATGCTATAACACGTGAGGTTTTATGAAATAAAGCAGAAGACGGTCCGTTTCCTTAGTTGAAAATTTCTATCAACTTATTCGTGAAGACCTTGTAATGGCTACTCATTTATATTGCATTTCGCTTGCTCCTAAGATAATAATATGAGTGAGTCACCAATAATATAAATATTATTGCCAGTGTAATTTTTACTAGACCTTGGAAAAGAGATGCAGGGTTTTCTTGAAATTCTAACTTCTCATATAATTCATTACCAAAGTCTCGTCACTATACCACAGAATTTAAACATTTATGCACATATACCAGTAAAACTATATAATAAAGACCATTGTGTATTTATCTATTTTCTCAAGCTTGAGGGAAATAGGCAAAAATTAACCAGATTGCAGACGGTGGCAGTAGTATATAATCTCCAGTTTTCATTGTACGTTTCTCTTTGCCAGCGAAGGAAACAATGCAATTAAAGTTTCTCTTGGCATTCTCGTGGATTCTCATTCCAACGTGTTTCCCCCGGTCCAAACTTGAACAGATCTGAGTTCACACGTAAATTGAGTAGCTGATCAGCGGAGCAAAGAGCAATATATTCTGCCGGGACGTCCAAAAATACGAAGGGCATAGAAGATGGGAACGTCGCAGCATTATGTAGTCCAAATTTACTTCATAATTTTCCGGAATAGCTTTTCGTTTGCGAGAAGAAGTTCGTCTGAATGATGTCAAGGCTAACCAATGATACAGGGCCAGAATATATTTTCTTGGTGATGCCCACATACCTACTAAACAACGAAGAAAATTGTTTGCTTGTCACGGAGGAAAGGGATAGCGCTGCTCCGCTGGAGGGACCAGAGAACACCCGTCCCATAATTATATTCCTTCAAGTTGGCAGTTGCAGATCATCGCTCATTAGCAAATTAGCAACCAAACTGCTACCAGTGAAGTGGCATGAAAAATTATTAATTATTCGCTGTCATTTCTGACGGCTGCGTAGATTGTGTAGTCTCTGTATATACAATAATGAAGACCAAAAGTGAATTTATTTGTCCGTTCTGTGCCACGCTTGAAAAATACAGCAACAAAAAAATTATTTGTTCTTCAGACGCGACGTCAATAAGTCAATGGACACAGACGGGCGTCAACGATCACGGCACTATTGATCACATGAGTGTTACTTTCACCAAAGAGGTTATGTTTTTTTAGGGTTTGATTGTTTGTCTATCTCTTGGTCACCAAGATAACTCAGATAATTATAGACGGCTCTTAATGAAATATACAGGAAATGTTAGGTACATTTAAAGGAACAGATGATTAATTTTTGGTGAATATCCGTCGACCGTTTTTCTTACTTGTTTGTCTGCCTTTTTATGGGCAACATAATTCATAGAGTTGTGAACGGACCATCGTGGAATTTTCAGGAATTATAGGGATCTTGCGAAGCGTGACTGACCAATTTAACGAACCATCGTGGAATTTTCAGCAATTATAGGGATCTTGCGAAGCGTGACTGACCAATTTAACGAACCATCGTGGAATTTTCAGGAATTATAGGGATCTTGCGAAGCGTGACTGACCAATTTTTGTAATGCTCAGCCAGTCTTTTTGATTGTCGTTGTGTTAGTTTCCATGTTTGTTAAAACATAACTCAAAATGATATAGATAAATCTACATGAAATTTTTGAAAATTTTTCCGATATATTTAAAGCCTGATATGACCAAACTTTGACGATGATCCGCTCATCTGTTTGCATGTTTGACTACGGAATATGGTTATCTTGGTGTTTATTACGATATAGCTCAGATGTTGATGGGTGGATCTAAAAGAAAAATACAGGAACTGTTGTTAATATCAAGAGGCACGAAGGTCGAACATTTGGTGATGGGTGATGGTATCAGGCCCAATTTGAATTTTTCGGTAATACGCATTTGCTTGGCTGAAGTATACGCTCTTACAGTGTTCTAGTTTACATCATGTTTCGTAGCCATGATGCCAGTGTACGAGGGGTGTTCAATGAGTAATGCCCGGACCCCTTTTCTATAGCAGTAGAGCAGCGAAAGTAGGCATATTTGTTAGTCTTTCTCTGCATAAGAACCACTCAGAGTTAAGCATTTCTCCCATGCAGCTCTGGATGCCGTTTCCTAGCACACCCCAGGCTGGTCCTGCAACTTCCTAAATCAAGGCCGCATCCTCTGTGTAACGCTTTCCTTTTTAAAACAACTTCATGGTCGGGAAAAGTGAAAGTTAGAGGGAGCGGTCAGGAGACCATAGAGGATTTCCTAGCAACTAACTTTGCTAATCTTGCCTCGCCTCTTGATTATGATAGCTTCTCGTAATTTCCTCAAAAAAGAAGCATAACAGACTCCTGCAACTGTCGTACCCTTTGCTAGGAAATGTGTCATCAATACTCCATCCTTGTCGCAGAAAGGTGACCACGGAATCCTAAAGTTAATACTTCCTCATACTCTCACGTGGCTATCATTGGAAAATATCTGCTGTGGCTTGAAGCATTCCCGTCAAATATAATCCAATGAGTAATCGTCAACGACAAAGTGCCTTCAAGCTAGCACTCATCGGAGTACCACAGAGCATTGTGCTTCCGTACTTAGTCCTGAGCTTTTTCTTACCATGATCAATGGAATGGGTTACGGATGAAACTATGCAGTCTCTACGTCCCTTGCGGACGATACACGAATACCAGCTGCTGTGCAATTTACGGAAGACTTGCTATCTGTCCAATGAGGTTTGGAAAGTATCTGCCAATGCTCGGTAAATAATAACATGACTTTTTATAAAGCAGAATTCCAGCTGCTAAGATACGGAAAAAATTCAACACTCTTTGAATCCATTCTACATACCACCAGCGATGGGCATAAAACTCAAAGAAAGACAGTTTTAAGATATCTTGGAGTGGGAATGCAAGACGGTGCTACCTTCGAAGAACATTTTGCTAGAGTTATCGCTATGGGAAGAAGGTGGCCTGAATCGGTTATACCGGCTTTCTCGTCACTCAAAGTGGAAGCGATGTTCACGCTATGGAATCAGTTCTGCCAGAATAGAATATTGTTCTCAACTTTGGGTGCCGAGCACGAGAAAAAAATAAACGAGAACAACTTGGCGCTATCGAAAGACATTTCACGGCCGGCCAAGATTCGAGGCATGCAAGAGAACATTTACCACAAATGACTCAGCTGTTGCCAATTGTTTTCAATACAGCTAACATTCGAGCGATTTACAATCCCATATGATTCGAAAATTCTGGAAGGTATCACTGTGAATGTAAATTAACAGACTGTCGCCAGACACTCAGATAGATCTGGAAGGACTCGTTATATACGCATCCCAAGCAGAGATGGTGCCAAAGACGTGGCAACAAAATATTCTAATAGCTTTCTTGTACGAAGAGCAAGGTTGGTTCAATTATTCGAAACACCCCTGATATGAAAGATATAGAGTAAAAAATTGCTGGATTCTCATTTAAAAGGGGCCCCTCTTTTTAATTTTTTATATACCGTCCGATTGCAACGAAATTTGCACACAATATTTTAAATAAAAAGAAAATGGTTCTGTTCATAAAAATTTTCCCGTCTTCTTCTTCGTTTGCTTTTTATGGTCGAATTTCAGGGTAAACTTGTATTTTTTCCAATTGTTTACAAAGCTAACATAGAATTTTTCATAGTTTATACTAGGATAAAAACAAAGACAGTTTTGGAAGCGTCGAACCATTCTGTTAGGACTCGAAGACGATTTTTGTTATAGTGAATCTGACATATATAGTAATAATGAATATAATAAATTTGAGTTATGACGTCATTAATTGAAATTGTCATGAATTTATAAACAAATTAATCAGTTATGGCAATATTTGGAATTAAACGTGATTAGTTTGACATAGGAAATTAACCAACAAATCAAATGACATGAAATTGACACACAGCAGCGTCCATAAATGAAGGTGAGCCACGCCTTCAACCTACCTAAATATCTTATGGAAAGCAGAGAATGCGAGGGTAAAGAAAACACACAATATAAACAAACGCATCTGTGTTGGAACCAATACATTTAACATTTGGGCGCGCCTTAAGCAAACAGCTGATTATGCGTCATTACAGTTATTAGAAGGCGCGCCTGTTGAAAACAAATTCAGCGTAGTGGGAAACGAATGTTGCACGTTCGACCTAAGCATAATGACATGTACACAATACCTGCATTAGGCCCGTGTCCAACGGTTTGGCAACTTCGGAAAAACCCCACAGATTCAGAGCATATTTAGATGACGTAACACTTGAAAATTATACTGTGACATCTTCATTTGAAAATTATACGGTGACACGCTCAATTGAAATTTATACTGCGACATGTCGAGTTCCCAACCATATTGCATGACTACGATCGAGAATTGGAGCCAGGCAACATTTGCTTACTACTAGAATCTCTCTCCACTTTGACGGTTGCATATGATGGTAACAAGTCTGGAAGTAATTGACATGACATGGACGTGGTTATACAGAAAAATCTTCTTATCTACGAATCATTCTCGGCAACACGTCCAGTCCTGATGGACATGATTATGGTCATATACAGAAATTACCTCGAATAATTCTTATTATGTACCAAGTATCTACAACTTATTTATACATTTTGTCTATTACTCTTTTTTTTCTGCGCGCCGCTGGCGCATAACTCACAATCATTCACTATGTTAGCTTATTTTCAAGGAACTAGACACAACAGAGAACTTACAGGTCACTTTCTTGAGTGTTCCTTAAGGTAATGGGCGCATGCACGCTCCATACACAATGTACACGTCGCCGAGGACGAGGTTCAGCTTCTGGAGCTACGAAACGCCTACCTAGGGGACGAAGACAAGGGAGCACACTTCAATTGCAGATGCAGAAGATGAAACGATGCACGCACCCAGGCAAAGGGAAGAAGACGCTGACATGCTACTTACACACAGCTTAAACAGACTCTGTCACGTATTTCATCGTATTACTCAAATGTTTCACTTTTTAATACGATGATACCCGATAAATTTATGCATTACACTCTACAGCACTTTGAACATTGGTATGCTCTGGCTATCAGAAATTTCGAGATCTCTGCCATGTGTGTGCTTAGAGACAAAGTAAAGCAGTTGGCCAGACCACAGTCTCAATGTACTCCAAACAAACTCATGGGATCTTCAAGTCACGTCCTACGCAATAATAATTTTTATACAGTAGTATAATTTACGCCTTTATTATTTTGTATACAATTTACTTACATGGTGCGAGGCACAATTTTTAAATGCTATATGACGGCAGGATGATATGTTATATTGAACCTCTACTGTTGCTTGGGCTCTAAATCTTATTTTATTTTGCGAGGAATTATTACCCACTGTTTTTTTTTACTGTAATTAAGATAATCTATTACTCAGTGATTTGAATTATTAAAGGTTAAAATTTAACTGAAATTTAGCATGCCTACTGATGTATATATATAATATATATATACATATTTATTAATTTGGGATATATATATAAGCTCGTGCATATTTTTTACTAACAAATCATCACAATCGTATGTGTCTATGTTTTCCATTTTCTGCCTCGTTTTCTTTCAGTCTGCAGTTTCAGCAGTTACTAAAATTATTTTTAATATACGTGCGCTTACGATGCAAATTGCTATATTGAAAAAAAAAAAGAGGCAGAAAATGGAAAATCTAAAAACATGCGATTGAGGGGAATGGTTTGACAATTCCAGAAGTGTCTTTGTTTTCATTCTAGTATAAAAAATGAAAAATTCTATGTGAGCTTTATGTAGAAATTGACAATAGTTCAGGTGAGCCAAAAAAACGTTTTTAATAAGAAAAAGCGTTTGAATATCATTCATAACCATAAAAAGCTGTGTATAATGGTTGAAATATGATACTATTACAATGCGAAATGGTCATGCACATATGATTTATGTATTTTATGCTCACCCCTTCGATTATGAGCCAGTTTATGCTACAGATGAAACACCGAGATGTAGGTGTTTTCGTTCTTGAATTGAAAGAATTCTCACATACCTAATTTGTCTCCGATATCACACTCATATATCACTGATATTTTTGTTATATTTGTTCAAATTTTTCATCTTGTATCCATTGTATATTACTACTAATAATGATGGCAATAATAATAACACTAATAAAGAGTAGAGAATAAGATGAGAAGTACTTCGAAAATTATAAAAATAAACAGAAACGAAAAGAAAATGGGAAATTTCATGGATGAAAATCGATTTTATTTTCAATTTTGCATATAATTACAAAGTTTCAGCAAAATCGGTCAAGTTTCTAAATTTACTCCCCATCCCAGAAGGGGGACTTTGCCCACATTTTGAGGTGTTCCAGTCCGCCCAGGGCCAAAATTTCTTCGCCACAGGTCTGTCCTCATCCAACGATAATATTACAATAAAAACGAAAAGGCCAAATTTTGACCAATAACAACGTCCACCCACCTTAAGAAAATACCAGATAGTCCAGCGCTACTGGGTCTTTCTTTGGTCGCTAGCTGCTGCTCCACAGACGTTACCTAGCACCGTGACTCCACACCCACGTAAGGAGAAGCGTGAAACTTCACCTGGACATCGTCCGAATACCCACAATGTGCACAAAATAGCATGACCTAGCCAGCGACAGGCTGCACCCTTGCCTTCTTTGGAGGTGGTGAGTCTAACTGCTTCCGTTGCATTGCCTGGGCGCAGGTCTGTGGATCATAAGGATAGACTCGGGTTTCATCTTGTTAAGTCAGTCTTTTGAAAAACTTTGGCCCATCTTCTTGGCACATCTTCAAATTTATCCTCGAGCACTCTGCTCATTCTCGCTTCTGGAAAGCTGTAAGCAACATAGAAATTCATATGACAGACACTTACTTAAATGCAAATGGTCATGAATGATATTTTCCACAGAACCTGTACTAATCTTGACTTTTTGGGCTGTTTGGCGAATAATCATGCGCCGATCTTCCAAATAGGCATCCCCACTTGACTGACAGATGCCTCATCAATGGCAGAAGGGGGTGACATACTGACTAATGTCTGGGAGCTGTTTCAACAGATTTCCGGCCGTGTGTGAATTGAAGATAACAGCGGTTTAGAAGATCATATGATGAGGTATCATCATCGTAAGTTCCTTTTATTTCATTAAAAATCTCCAGTGGTATGCGTCCTCTTAAATACAAAAAAAAAAAACGGGTCACAGCAAGGCTCTTAACAGGCTTCATTTCACACTTGACTCAGGTCAAACATCTGTAAAGCAGAAACTACACTTAGTTCACAGCTGTAAGTAGCCACATAACACAAAGCTTTGTAAATCGTTGCACATGCAAAATTTCAGCTAGATCAGACAACTGAAAATGGGTCAGGGGCATTACTTAATGACCTTTCCTTGTACTTAGATCTCCTGCCGCATCTACGTTTCACTGATTTTTGAAATGGGTGAAACTAGTGCTATTGTCTATAATGACGCTACTGACACAGCGAGAGAAGAATGATAACCTCACGGTGGTCTCGAGGAAAATGTGAGGTGCGCTGAGACGTTGTGCGTCTCTGTTTTTTATGTTTTCTGTGAGCTCAATGAGCACAAACTGAGGAGATGGTCAACATTGTTGGGGCTAAAGCCGCGTCTACACGATCTATCGCTTCATCAATCACAAACACAAGAATCGACAAGCAAAAACACAAACACTTCACTTCCTTGTCTCAACGGCATCAAAAAACAGAAGCTCCGAACACTTCAAGGTCACTATGTGCAAATTCAGTATTCAATTACTATTAACGAAATTGATACGTCTGCTGCGAACCAAGCCGTATGAATGTCACCTAAAGTAAATGGGTCTGATCTCTCTCGAGCAAAGACGACTCAGGGGGCAAGTAAGAGAGACATTCAAGTATTTGAATGGCTTCAACGACGTCCCTATAACGGGACTCTTTGAAACAGACCTCAATGATCGCTTACGAAACAACGGTCAAAAACTCAAGCATAAAGCTCGAAGAACAACCTTAAGTCAGCAGTTCTTTCTGTATTTTATAGTCAGCAATTGGAATAGACTCCCTTCCGACGTTGTTAGTGTGGAATCGGTCAACGCGTTTAAAAACCGTCTTGACATACGTTGGGAGAGACATCCCCCACAGCTAAGGATTCCACCTCCATGAGTCGCACACTCTTTACGACCAAACCCTCCGAGGCTTCCTCAATCCGTCTTCTTCTCTCTTCCGCTCCAACTACACTGTCTGACATATTCAACTCCGCATATCAGCGGCTATTCATCGTGCTTGAGTGCATTCATGATCGTCTCTTTTGCTGAGATTCCTCTCCCTACTCTTTTTTTTTTTCTCTTTTCCCCAGTCTTTTATATCCAACTAACATACTGGCAATAGCTCATAGAGGGCTAGGGCGTAAGTTTCGGTGTTTCTTTGAGAATGGGCCTGTTGGTTCGTCTACTGCCGCCTATCTAATCTAATCAATATTCCACCCTCACATTATCGGTCAGATATTTATTTTAGTTGTAGATGATGATTGGCGGGTAAAACTTTATATATACTGGCGAAAACTATAGCAAAAAATTCACTCACTGGCATCCCATCAAATGCAGAAATGTAGACCATAGAACAATAATTTCTCATTTTTTATTATTAAATTTCTTTTATTTCTATTGCAATTCACTCTGTGCACATCCGTTTCTTCCATTAAAACGTAACTCTTGCTCCACTGTAGCTTTTACTAAACTAATGAAAAAAAGAAGGTACAGACGTAACTTGAGGAATATGCTACAGTTACTACTATTTGGCAACATATAGTTGCGAAATGCTTCCCTCTGTACAGAAGTTCAAATGAAAAATAAACAAAATTCGCTATGCCTGTAAATTTAAATAACAAATTATGCTTTAATTACTAAATAATATAATTAAAACAGATACATATATTTACTGAGCGAAATATAATTTTGAAACTTTTTATTTGAGCAACTCGGCGTGATCGTGCTCAAAGATTTCCAGCACTGCTGGCCAACAAAAAACACAAACTTCGAAGGCTCGCCGAGTGTGTTTGTCGATCAAAATCGTTCCGCGATCACAAACTTCGACGAAAAGATGGATCGTGTAGACGCGGCCTAGGATATTCTGCAGAGGAGCAAAGTAAACGGGAAATTCAGTGCAGTTCTTAGGATAAATTTTCTTTTAAGCGCAGAGTTTCGAGCTATTGGAAACGCAGCCAGGTCTTGGAGATCTTAGCATATCAAAGATATGCTGAGGCACTTCACTTTTTGAGTAATATTTGACAGCTTCATTATAAGGATCTACAGAAGTCATTACAAGTCAACTGATGAAAGGGATTATACTGCTCTGAAATTGAAACTAAGCATGCTCATCCCATTACGTCAATTTAAATGGCGGTCACACCACCTCTTTCCCAATAGTAGCAACGAAAGCATGACCAGTGAATAATCATCACAAATTTTTCAATGTCTTTTTAACGTCCAAGCTCATTGTATATTATTATTACTGTATACATGATGCAATTTTTCAAGTTTTTCTTGATTTTTCTTTATTCTTGAATCCAGTTTTCTGGTCCATTAAACTTAGACGGTAAAAAATCGTAATTTTAGGGAGGAAATTTGAAAAATGTTAACTGGAAAACCACGTAATTTGAATTACTGGTGAAGTGTCGTATTTTCTCCCACGCTTATTTCGCGTTGTACCGAATGGCAGTTCCCTATACACTACCATTTTATTCGATCTACCAAGTAGGATCTCGTGAGCAATATCGTTTGTTTCTTTTTAAAATAAATATAGTGTTGTTTTGATGTTACGATTCAGGTGGTTCGTCATTTAACAGTATTATAAGGGACAAACCTCGTAAATTGAATGAAAATTAAAAAGCATTGTTGTAGAAATGCTGTTTCATACTTACAGTGCCTAGACATAAGTATCTGCACGACTCTATTTTTTAGGTATTTTAAAAAATTTAGGAACTGCTTTAGGAGAAAGTTTATATAACATATATATAATAGAATATTTAAACAAAAGTCAAATGTTCACTTATAACAAGAAAATTTAACACAATTAAAAGTATTGAGGGACAAAAGTATTTGACCAAGATAAATATGATGTTGAATCTTTGATATTTAATGGTATAATTTGAATAAATTAGTTTGGAAATTATTCCAGAACGTTCACGAAACGTCTCGAAACAAATGCAATGTTAACAAACCACAGCCGGCGCAATCATTACCTCTCTAGACCTCGTTGAAGTCGTGCACACTCTCACTACAATACCCAAAGTTAAAGAAATCCCTGAAGCTACTCGTAAACGGATAATTCAACTTCGTAGTGAGGGATTAAGTTATAGAGTAATAGCAGAACGTGTCAATGTTCCTTTTTCAACGGCTGGAGCAATAGTCCGCAAGCATCAAGTGACTGGGGCGGTCTCCAACCTGCCAAGAGCTGGAGCTCCGCGTAAGATCATGGGTCGTCCTCGGCGCTACATGCTACGTAAGGTGACTAATGACCCCATGATAACTCGTGCTGACCTTTAGAGTGAACTGGCGTCTCAGGGACTGCATGTCAGCAAGAAAACTATTGTTAGGGAATTGAACCGTACTGGCATTCATTTTTACACTCCTCGCAAAACTCCTCTTCTTAAAGCAAAACATGTCAAGAGCCGCTTAAAATTTGCCAAGGATAACCTGGACAAAGGAAATGAAAATTGGGGAGGCGTTATATGGTCTGACGAAATTAAAATAGAACTTTTTGGACGAAACGAAGCTCGGCATGTATGGAGGAAATGTGGTACTACCTATGACCCCAAGAACACCATCCCCACCTTGAAGAATGGAGGGTGCAGCATCATGGTGTGGGGTTGCTTTACTGCCCATGGTGTTGGGGATCTTCATATCATTATGGCAAGATGAATAGTTTCATGTACAGGGAGATATTAGAGCAGAAGATGCTCCCAAGTGCCAAAAAAATTCTACGAACGGCGCAGGTGGACCTTCCAACAAGACAACGACCCCAAGCATACTGCGAATTTAACAAAAGAATGGCTTCAAAAGAAGAAAATAAATGTTCTTCCATGGTCTAGCCAATAACCGGACCTTAATCCAATAGAAAATTTGTGACGTCTTTTCAAATCTGGTGTCCACAAACGGTGTCCCAAAAACCTTACTAAGTTAAGGGTCACCTGCATGGAAAAATGGAATAAATACCATCAATTGAATGTGAAAAGTTAATTTGCAGTTATAACAATCGTCTCCATACTGTTATTGCCAATAAAGATCATGCCACCAAGTAATAATATCATAATTTTTTTGGTCAAATACTTTTGTCCCTCATTACTTTTCCTTGTGTTAAATTTTCTTCTTATAAATGCACATTTGACTGTCTGTTTAAATATTCTATTATATATATGTTATATAAACTTCTTGTATTAATTATCCTAAAGCAGTCCCTAAATTTTTCAAAATACATAAAAAATAGGGTTGTACAAATACTTATGTCTAGGCCTTGTATTGCGGGCGGTTACGCGCAAGCTATCATACGAGGCATTCGATATTTGTCCACCGAGTGGCAGCCTGGAGTCCTTTGTAAAACCATTGCAAAATTTTTTTGAATTTCTAAAGCATCGGAAGGTGATTCACGACCTCCATTTTGAGGAGAAGATATATTTTATAGATCTGCATTATAACAAGGTGATATTGAATCACCAAACAGGTGAAGTAAAGAGAATTGAGCACTAGCGTACTGCCACCTAGCAAATGCAGTGACAGTTATAAGTTAGAGCGCTGCGCTCGCCGGCGCTACAGTAAAATTACCGAATGATCGATAAGTATACTGCCCCACTTTTGGGCAGAGTTAAGTTTCAAAATGATAAGTTCTATGTAATGTTTGTTTCCCCTTTGTAAAGTTTTTCTTTTGCTGCCTAACGCTGCAGGAAATCGTGAAGTTGTACAATTTAATATTACCGATTAAGTTTAACTACATGCCGCTTGTCCCTCAAAATGGCGTCGCCTATCGTTACAAATCCTGCTAGATGGTATTGTATTGATGTATCTTGATTCTTTCTAGTTTCGGAGTCTCCATTTTAGGATTTTCTCTGTTTAGGGACTCGCTGTATGAGGAGTTTTCCTGTAGTAGCAAAGGTTGCCTTTCTACCGGACAGGGGAATTCCTGGAGTGCTTGGCTAGCTGAATTTGCATTTTCGGCGTCTACACGCAATTATTAGCGCACCGTATCGACCCTAACCGGAAATGCCAAGAGGTGGGTCGTCACAATTATCGCAAGCCGTTTTCCGTCTCCTAGCACTATCTCCCACTATCTGTAGTCGACTGCAACCTTTACGTCTAAATCTTAGAGCATCTGCCTGCTGCACGAACTAGCACGCGCGAATTTGCCAGATGGGGAATGTCGTGAAGTTGACTGTACGTTTTACCAGGCTGGGAGCCTGCTTTGTACCAGGGAATCTAATTGTATGCTTATCGGTAAAGTAGTATCAGCGTTTCTGACACTGTCCACAACGAGAGCGGGGACGTAACGAGAAATGGAGATGTTCAGTCGTAGTTATTATTGGGCACTGCGTCTTTTCCACCATAGCTCTGTAAATCTGGTCGACAGAAGAACTAAACTCCTCTGGATGTAGCGTGCATTTATTTGCAGCAGGAACCAGTGCATGTGAACTTCTTAGTTTTGGAAAAAGTTTCGGTTAAATTGACTCCAGCGTTACGTTTGCAGGGCGATAGGCGAATTTATTAGGTGGCCCCGATATCATAATCTGGAACTAGAATGAAAGGAAGAATCGTCAAAACGTTCATTTTATGGAGTTTCTCTGCATTTAAATGAAAACGTTGTGCTAATTAGTTTTTTAGTCGTTTTCTACATGTATTAATCGTCATGCACATGTTAACAGTAGCTGTTCCTTTCAAACGAGCGTTTATATAGGGCTGCCCTACTATTACCCCTAATGGCACGGTTGATTGAGTCTTTAAGTCGATCTAAGCCAAGCCCATTTTACTTAACTTATCCGAAGCTACACATAGGTGCCCTGGCTTCGACCCGTTCATTTCAGTTTCAGGCGCTGACCCTTAATCAGTTACCTGCGATAATTCCAAGAACTCAATCGCGTTCTGTAAAATGGAATTTTCAGTCGATTCAGCACAATCGGGTTGCTTTTAACGCCTACACTACGATTCAGAGGAATGAAATCAAAATTCCTAGTTGAAGTTCAGGACAAGTTAAGTCAAAAGAGTTTGCTTAGATAGACTTTGACGATCCAATCGCACGTGCTCTTATTCTCTCTTATTCGTTCACATTCAACCCCCCCCCCCAAGCCTAAGTGATCTTCACTTGGGACTAAATTTATCTGCACAAAGTTCACTTCTTATTCAACCGTATGATGTGTTCAGCCGATCACACCTCAAGTAAATCGCAATTGAAATTTAAATTACTGCAATTCAGGTACAGTAACTGATACTTTAATTCCGGATATGATTCAGTGTGAGATGTCAAAAACACTCCTTCTTCCTCAGTTCTTACAATTGGAAGAGGGGGGGGGGGAGCACTCGAATCGGCTTTGTCCCAGTGCGCCAACTACTCTGTAACCTTAGTTACGCCCCTGAATAATGAAGTCAAGCTTAGTAATGGTGCTCTTGTAGCATGTTGTTAGGGATATTTTAGCATCTAAAGAACTTTCCTGCGTAACGTTAAGAGTACCTAATATGAGTGGGAGGAGATGATGAAAGAAGGTAAAAGTATCATATCGCTCTACCCATATTGTCTGCCACAATGAATTCAATCTTTTTATTCTGTTCTGGTGTTGTGTATTTACTTCGATGTTCTTTTCGAGGATGTTCAACCGGTGGGAGAACAAGTAACAAACGAAGTTATAGTGTTTATTGTCCCCATAACGTTCTTGATGTTTTGAATTGAACAAGCACTGTCTAAGGCGAAATTAAGAATATGACACGGGCAGTGGCTGTACGATACCAAAAGTTGTCTCTCGCGTTTTATGATACTGGGAGCTGCAATTAGGAAAGGCACACTCGGCCGGACAGAATATTATCATGAATGGTACCGAGATAGCAGGCTTTGCCCACGGCAGTATGGCGAGCCTCGACTTTGTTTTGCTCACTAGAAGAATATATCTTTATAACAGAGTGTGTGTACGGCATCCGGACATTCCTAGGTTTTTTTTTTTTTTTTTGCTGGAAGCTCAGTGGTTGTATTCTGTAGACCTTTGACTGATAACTGAGCAAGACTCGAGTCAAAATAATTTTGAATTTTGCTGGTTGAGATGCACGTGTTCAGGGCGCGAAGTGAGATGTACTCAAGTTGAAGTTAGAAATATCAATTCGTGTAGCCAAGACAACTCTGCTAATGTTTAATTACCACTCTCTAAAGAAATATATACGTAAAACTTGCGTTTTTAACTATAAACTAGACCACCCGTGACCCGTTGGGTCGTCATCACGATCGTCTTGTCTGCCTTTCGTACCCATTTTGCTTCCTTCTCACCTGTAACTCATACTGATATTTCTTCCATTTGTTCTTCTTT